>CM067360.1:93506468-93533968 GCA_034401795.1 Chaetoderma sp. LZ-2023a | reverse complement strand
GCGACGAAGCTGCGTCATTTTAATTGAGGCTCTAGCTAACAGGTGACTTATTCGATTATTTCACGTCCTTGAATGAGAGATCGCATGCATCTATTGCTATGCCAGACATAATTTCATGAATTATAGATGAGAGCGGAATCGTATCCCCTAACGCATGTGTGAACAGCGCCTCAAAGCCTTCAAATAATACTCATATTAGTTAACCATTTAATGCTAAAAAATTGTCCAAGAAAATGATAATTGTTTGCACTTACATTTACAAAAAAGTAACTTTCCGTTGCCCTACACATGAACATTCCTCAAGACCACTACAGATAACGTGTTTTTGCTGGCCAGGCCATTACTGGTTTCATCGTTAAGATAATCGAAATTTCAGCTTGACCGGTGCCCATTTATAGGCCAAGAGAATACGATATTTTTCAAAGCTTACCACTGGAATGCCTGGCTCGGTAACCGAACCATCATTCCATTTGGTAAGTTCTCGAAAAATCGACTTCTCTTGGTCTACAATGCTGCAAATGGAAAGTCACCAACACCATATGGACATTTTGGCCAGTGTGACCATTACAGGTTAACTTGGCACTGGAGGGGTTACACTGATAGGAGCTTCGACGATACTAAGCGAAACAATGTCAGAATGCATTTTTATCAATTCCACGCCAGCCGCATTACGCGTTATTGAATCCATCAATCACTAGCTGGCACGAATTCTCCTGAAGACCACGTTATTAGCTATAATATGATTGTATCACGCATCCGGGACATCACGAATGTGATTAAGCGCTTCATCTATGCACGGGTGGTGGCTGAGGGGGTGGAGGGGGGATTCAATTCAGCTATGGTCCAGGGTTTTTACTCTGTGCCTGGCTTCAAGATTGTTCCATATATCACCATTGTGTTATGTTGATCACATTCACTCGATGTAACTGCAGATAATATTTAGTAGGCACACCGGTTAACCATTTGAATACTCGAGTTGGCCACAGCAGTTCCTGCATCGGTAGTGTGAAATACCCATTTACGGACCAAGAGAAGATTAGTTTTGGTAATTTACGCCTTGAATTGGCTGCGCCGATATCCGTTCAGGTTCGAGTGATACATTTTCAAAAATAGCTGTTCTTGTTCTGCAAATTGATGGTTTCTATGGGACGATTGAAATCTATTTTCCTGAACCAAATTTGAGAATTAAAGGTTTAATTTCACGTTAATACCATTTAACGGGAATGAGTTGTGCAGCCATTGATTCTAATCAAGAGATCAATTTCTATATATGCCCCGCCCATTTCTAGCTAAGGTCCCCCCACACGTTGTATACGTGTTAGGATCTAGCGAACCCTGAATTTCCAGAATCCCAAAAATGAATGTCATAGTAGTTTAAAAATAGTAAACAGCATGATTATTAAATAGTAAATCCATCAAAGACATGCAATTCGTACACTTGGCAGACAATTCCAGCTTCATGACGGAGTATGCTCTGTCAATTACGAATGTGACGCCAGCCTACACGCCTTTGTAGCATACTTGATTATGACGTTATACGTAAGAGGGACAGTTTGGTTACATACATTGCATTGTTCATACTGAGTAGATAAAATCGTGTGATCGCGCGCAGACAAACGTGCGCGACAACGATACATACAATCGTAAAAGCAGGTTTTGGAAATATAATGGATAAAATAAGTTCACTAAATCGTAAATGTACAAATGTCTCGCTTTAAAAAAACCTAATTATTCTACTTGAAGTGAGTTATTCCGAGATTACTGCGATGTTCCCTGTGGACATGTTATGTTATCTTTGCTCCGCTGACGGTTACATTCGATGGTACTCAGTATTATCGCTACTGCCGTACGTGACATTAGGTTCAGTTCGGTAACGTAGCAAGAGCAATCGCAGCTTGTGGACCACCGTCCTCCAGTTATTTGTCACATTGTAAACAGTGATCGAATTTCTGGCGTTTTCGGATCCACCCAGCTCCCGAATTGTGAGGAAGCCTAGTTGTATACCGTCAGCCCCTCTTTTGTGTTGAAATTCGAGCCAAATTGTACCAGGATGTTCAAGGGTATACATAGATCAAGAACTTGGATTGATCGGATTCTTATATCGTTTTCCGGCAAAAGTCTGGAAATCATCTGGAAGGGCATGTTCCTTCGGTGTAACATTTGAGCCTAATCGTATGCGTAGCTTTTTTTATACATGCCCGGATACGCACACGTGCGCACACGCACACACGTGCGTACGCGCTCTCTCTCTCTCGCTCTCTCTCTCTCTCTCTCTCTCTCTCTCTCTCCCTCTCACGCACGCACGCACGCACGCACGCACGCACGCACGCACGCACGCACGCACGCACGCACGCACGCACGCACGCACGCACGCACGCACGCACGCACGCACGCACGCACGCACGCACGCACGCACGCACGCACGCACGTACGCACGCGCGCAAACACACCCGCAAACACACCCGCAAACACACGCGCGCGCACGCTGGTGGAAGAGTGAGCTGAGGAGCAGTCGCGTGGGCAAGTAGGGTGCCGGGCGGCCGACCGGACAGGCATATGGATACTTAGATGGGTGGAGGGAGGTTGCTGGCGTTATCGGCCCAGTAACCTTCTTTATCAGAATGCGTGACAAGAACATGATGCTCCCCTCGCCGTAGCCGAAAGCAGCAGCAAAGTGAGTGCTTAAGACTGCGCATGCGACCTTTGGTTTCTATGATAGACTCTAACGGGTAATGTCATCACAATTCCACCTCCTCCACTACAGGATAAAAATAGCTCTACGGAGTACGGATCTAATATATCAAATCACGTCTAGAAGGACCGCATCCCCAACAAAATAAACTAATTTCTAAAATGGACGATTTCTTAACGCTATCAGTTAGCATGGCAAATTTAATTTTGATGATTCAATAGTCAAAGATTTCCAAAATCGAAGACAGTTTCTCGAGACGCTTTACCTGTTCTGTTAGCGTGGCATTGCCAACTCGACGGTGTCGTGGACGCATAGCCGAGTTCTCTACACCACGCAATAGTGTATATAATATGCGGTTATCGAATTCCATTGGACGATTTACAAAGACATGCTATTCTCTTTGCCTGCACATGGACATTTCGGAAACAAACTGTAGAGACCGGTTTTAGCCGGCTTTGCCACAAAAGGGTTCTTTACATAATGACCTTCGTTCACGCCAGAATGCATTAAAGAGATCATAACTCCACAATGGGAATTAGGATATTCTTGCATCAGTATGTATTGACGCTATGAGTGAGTTCAGTTAAACAAGAGGGCTGATAGGTACCAATGGATGAATCCGATCTGTCAGTCAAGTATATGATGTCATAATCAATTACCTAACATGTATGCTGACGTCTCAATCATAAGTAGCAGAAATACTCCGTCATGGACCTGGAATAGTCCGTCAAGTTACATGAAATGTAGGTATTTACTATTTCATAAACATTCTGCTGAATATTTTGAAATTATTTACTTTCAAAACACTCAACCGGTTAGCTGGCAAGATAACAGGAAATTGGGATTCTGCGAATACAGGATTCATAGGTGCATAAATAGATTCCAACACGTGCACGGCATGGTTCGAACTTAGCCAGATATGGGCAGGGCATAGATCAAAGTGGATTTAACCATCATCGGGATAGCTGGCATTTATTAGAGGATGTAACTATAGAATGGTATGGTTGGGTTCGGTTTTAGCTTACCCCGCCCATTTATAGCTAAGCTTCGTTGGCAATTTACGTTTGATGGAATCTGTCTGAAAATTTGAAATCTGAATTCCCAGAATCTAAATTTCACGGAAACAATAAAGGTGAGTACATTTTCAAGAGAATTGTATTCTAAATTGTAAACTCATTAAAGCCATATAATTCTTACACTTCGTGACGAGCTTTTCGATTTTAGAGACCGGGCTACTCATTTTAAAGGACCCTTCCGGTTTTAGCCATGCCCCGCCCATCTCCAGCTAAGCCCCACCAGCACCTCGCTCGTGTTGGAATCGATCGATCTCTGAACACACTGACTATCAATTTCCAAAAATATTACACAGGTAAGCTGTTGCATATTTTGAAACTAATTTGACTGAGTGCTGTTGCTGCCTAAGGCAGCAATAGCGCCCAGTCAAATCAGTTTCAAAATATTCAACAGCATATTTATTAAATAGCAAAGAATTACAAAGACATACAATTCATACAACGTGTCGGGCCATATGGAACCCTTTGTGGCGTAATGAGTGTGACGTCATCATACACGCGCTGAGCTAATTATGACGCCACACGATGTCAGATGATGGACGGATACTCTGGCAAGGTGAATTGTGACATCACCAACCACGGGTGCATTTTATTATGACGGCGGCTATTTGAGTGTCAATTCGCATCTCTACATTGCATGCCAGAAAGAGTCTTCCGCAGAATGTACCCATAGCAGACTGCTAATTATGCGCATGATCACACGTATGGCAATATATTTGTCGCGCAGTCGTCTTCCAGTAGCTATCTCACTCGGTGTAAAGGGTATGCCTCATAGCTTCTCGTGTAGTGTATGTGTATTCTAGGCTCTATAAACAGGCATTATCGGTCGATATGATTGCTAGTTGTAACTGATTGCCCTGGTAGTGTGTACGGTATTAGTGCGCTTTTAGCAGAGCCATGAGAGATGAGGTTCTCTAGCGATGTGGCATTCCACCATAAGTGATGCGGCTAGCACGCGATCAATAATACTCGAGCATGCATCGGTATATTGACGCTTTGAAGTCGAAATACCAAACATGAAAAGCTTCTACCATGCAAACACGATCCTATTAAATAGTGTGAAGCTAATTTGGCAAGAAGCTTCCTGCCACATTAGGTTTGAAATATCCATCAGCTTGCTTGTATATGTATGGTTACTGTAATCTGGCGCTGCAGTAGTAGACACATCCTGCACCCGCAATCAGGTCTTTTTCGCTTTTGACCACGCTGGCATGTCCTCAGAAAAACATATTTAGCTTCCTAAGGCCCATTCTTGATTTGACTGTACCGAGGCATGCTCTCTTTCGGTCACTTCATAGCATGCTTAATAGGTGTATGCAATGACATCGTCTCTGGGCTTTGTATTTGCTGGCTCTCATTAGGGTGAATCCTAAGGTTCTCTGCGCTGGTGTGTCCCCGGGACTCATTAGCACATGGCCACTCATGAACCATCTTTGCTGGGCGACGTTTACGGATAGCAACGATGTATTACACAGCTTTATAGTGCATTATTGGGAATTATGCTGTCTTGCCATCGGTGCCCAGTGATGGTGCGTAGACTTTTGCGGTGGTAGGCAACAAGTTTGTCTAGAGCTGCCTGTATACATAGTTTGAAATTGGGATTCCGATAATTCGGTGTTTAAATTAGGCCTACTAATAGTTGGTTGGGAAGAAGGACTGGTTGGTATGTTATTGTCTGGATAATTAGCCAGTTCTCTCCAGTCAAATGGTATGCATTTAAAAGGTTATCCAGGAAACTCCAATTTTACGTGTCAACCCATAGCCCTAATTTCGCTACCACCAGTTTATAATGCATATGGACGCTTCTCTGAAAAGGCAACACTATTACTCGTCTCGCCAACCTTAGGTCGTGTTCTCACTAGAGAGTTAAACCGGAATAATGGGATGCTTCAGTAGTATGGCACTATTCTTGATTTAGTTTTTTCGTGAGAACACGGCCTTAATATTGCAGCTACAAAACAGCCAAACATGTCTAATTCTACAAAATGCGAAGGCCATTGGAATTGGAGTAGCTACTGCTATAAACCTGCACTGTATATCAGTTAAATTGATTACAAACTACTTAAAGGTGCATATTCACACCAGAACGGTTGAAAATAAAATAGTTAAAATTGCATAGTTTTAGAATGTAACGCCGTACTCAGGTATGCCGTTATTCTCGATTAAATCGCCAGTGAGAATACGGCCATAGATTGTGTGGCTCGATGTAGAGGTAATAGTTCTCAGAAAGCTGTACAGGTAAGCACAGCGCCCGGTCAAATTAGTTTCAACATATTCAATAACATGTTTATTAAATACTAAAGACATACAATTCGTACACGAACGTTTAGTCCGTCATCGGTTAAGCGATCGTGACGAACTTTTCCGTCATTCGTGACATAATTATGACGTCATCCGTCATCGCACGCATTTACTGTTGACGTCATATGATTGGTATCCACACTGGAATGCTCAATTACGTATATAAAATGTATGTGTCTCAATGATAAGCCGTCAACTATATAACACACACGTGTGTTTGCGTGCGCTGATGATACACAGCACGCGCATACAGAGGGGCCTAGTTCTAGCTATGGCCAATCCCTTTCTAGCTAAGCTCCGTCCACAGTTGTGTTGAAATCGATTTATATACTTCTACTTCTTCTGCCGGTTAATGGCTACCACCAACGTGTTGATTATTCTGCCATTTGGGTGTGCATGGCGTTAAGACAGGATTAAAAACTGATTACAAACTGATGAAAAACGGGTTAAAAACTGAGTGCCAATTTAGTTTCGTGACGGCACTTGGGCCTTGAAGGCTTCAAGAGTCGTGGCTGACATTATCCCAGGTGGCAGAGTGTTCTACTCCCGGCTGGTGCGAGGGAAGACGGATTCTTTCCTGTTGTCGTTCGAGTATGGTGGAATTTGGTAGCTCGTTTCGTGTATGTTACGTCTCGGGCGTCTAGGTGGAAACTAGGTACTTTAAATTCTTAATTCTCAGAATTGCATTTTGAATATCCCTGTACTGGTAAGCTGTTGAGTATGTTGAAACTAATTTGACTGGGGCTGTTGCAGCTTATAACAGAAACAGCCACCAGTCGCATTAGTTATTCAATAGGATGTTTATTAAATTGTTAATTCTTTAAGAACACGCGATTCCAACATTTTTGTGACTGCCTTTTCGATGGGCGTTATCGAGCAATGCCACGTTGATCGTGATGTCAGTTAATTAATGACGTAATTGATTATGACGGCAGATAGTTAAGTGCCAGATCTGACCAAGCACCAACTCACCCATCCCCACCCCATCCCCCAACCCCGCCACTATTGCCGTGCATCGTGGATGCGTGCCTTTTCACATACGCTCGCGTACACTAGGAAATGATGCTGGTTAGCATTGCTTGTAAGATCAATTTTCGATAATCCCTGTCTGTGACAGAATGCGACAATTCGAACCTCGAACGGTCAGAAGGGCACGATGTCTCCGCCCTACATTGATTGACAATTCTGACAGATTGACCAATTAACTGTAACGAATCGATCAGTCAGCATTGTCAGCGTAGTCTTCTGGAAAAATTGCCCATACTAGCACTAGTTAATTGAGATTCATTGACAAGCATATGACGTCATAATCAACTACATGTAGGCCGATGTCATAATCAATTACGTTATGAATGACACGATTGTGTCCGTCATAAATGCGTAATAGTCCGTCAAGTTGTACGAATTATATATCGTTATACTTAATAAACATCCATTGGCAGCCACACCACCCAGTCAAGTTAGTTTCAAACTATTTAACAGCGTATTTGTATCAGTTTTCTGAAAATTGAGACTCAGAGAGCGCAATCGGTACAACACGGGCACAGCGAGGAGAAATTTATTTAGAGATGGAAGCGGCAGATGCGGCCCTACCTGTATAGGTATATTGCAATTATTCTGATTTCAATATTTGATTATGTTAATTTCCAGTTTCGTGATGCACATGCGTCATTTTGACTGTTACGCCAGCGTATGAGTGGCGTATCTGATCAGGACATAAGATACTCGAACTACAGATCGATTCTCTCGAATAAGTACAATTTGAAATGCAGAATTGCTGACCATGTTAAAGCTAACATATCAGTCGACGAGTGGTTCCTTTAGGCCATTTTCGAGTAGGTCCAATTGGCTGCCTACTGAATTTTCCCGACTACATTTTGATGGGGTTAAACTCTGTTAAATATTTTGAAAATAATTTGGCTGAAAAATGTTGGTGGCTAAGCCACCAACAACTCTCAGTCAAATTATTTTCAACATATTCGGTGGGCACTAAGTTATTGTCCATTGGCATTATTGGCTGGCGACTTGCTGCAGCTAGACAGTTGTAAAACAATATTCAACATGTTGGTGGTTTACCCGTAAGCTCAGCTTGAAATTTAAATCCCCAGATAGCAATGTTAACCGTTAATCTTTAAAGACGCGAAACTATGCATGTTTATAATACAAGAAAAACAATTATGTTGAATATTTTGAAACGAAATTTCCTGGAACCTGTCGTTGTATTGTACTCCAGAACCCGGATGGCTCTCGCGTTAATAGTGCCATATATTGGTGACTTATATTCGTTAATATGAAAGTCCCTACCCATCTATCCTCAGCATAACTCGCATTGGCAGGCGTAAATAAATGGACAATTGATTATAATAGAACGGTTCATCCGACAGCGGGATATTATGTACGATGATGATCCTATACCAAGCATCCAACGATATATCTCTTTGTGGCCGGCTCAGCCGTGAATGCGAACTATACTGAATCCATCCATCAGGGCGTGACGTGAACGCTGGGAAGCGATCGGCTTCGTGTTTTTTATGTTAGCCATTATAGCATTCTGGCTTGAAGAGATAACAGTATAGAACATGATTAACTGTGTGAGAGTGATGCATTTCCTTAACCCTTTAACGCCGAGGTCGGCCAACACGAACCTATACATTGGTCTTCAGGAATGCCATTCGCAGGCCATGAGACGATTATTCTTGAAAATGTAACACTGAAATAAATTCAGTGATACATTTTCAAAAAATAGTATTATTTTGGCCTGCAAATAGACATCCAAATAACAAATATCCTTTTTTTTCTTGACAAATGTTAGGCATTAAAGGGTTAATGGGCCAATAGATGTATCCGATCTGTCACTCAAGTATCTGACATCATTATCAATTATGTCACTAGTTAGCTGTTCTTGGGATGATAATGCGGTATAGTCCAGTCACGAAAATCTAAAGGTCCGTTATTAATGCACGAACTGTAACCTATGTCTTTGATGACTTTATAATTTAATACGCATTATGATGAATATTTTAAAATTAATTTGACAGGAAGAAACAGTCAGGTTAATTTCAAAATAGTCAACAACCTGCGTGCATAATTGTCGCGAAATTTGGATTCTGGGAATTCAGGGTTAAAATTATATAAATCGATTCCAACACGTGTAAAAAATGTAGGCGGAGCTTACCTAGAATTGGGCGGGGCATACATATAAATGGATCCATTTAGTAAGAAGTAGTTTAACCCCTGCAGCGATACATTTTTTAAACGCACATTCTTTGCAATATACAACGTATTCTGTTAAATGGTTTGGCATTACGCTGACTTGAAGCCGTTGCTGCCTTCAACAGCAACTGCTTCCAGTCAACTTAATTTCATAATATTTAACAGTTTTGAATTGGTTACCTCGAAAATGAGATATTGGGGATTCATCGGTGAAAGACTTAAAACCAGAATACTAAATATAATGAAGGCATTGGATGCACGAGAAATTAATGACTATTTTAGTTTCAAGACACAAATATAGGAGAGGTTGTTGACTAGTTTGACATCAATTTGACTGGCGCCTGTTGCTGTCTTATGCCACACAATCTCCCAGGCAAATCAGTATCAGAATGAACACTCAACATACTACTCAACAGAATATTCCTTATATCATAAGAATTGCCAATTTCTGTTCCATGACGATTACAGCACTAACCGATTGTTAAATATCAATGCATGCTGTTGGTCAATTACAAAGGATGACGATATAAACACAAACAGTATGACGTAGGAAATGCAAAGTTCTACACCTCTGGGCATGGCTTCCATTAATGGCTGAACCCAGGAATTCTGAGATGTCTTGGCTTACAATACTTTCGGAGTCTAAACATGAATTTTGGGAGCATAGTACTCACGGACCTCCAAGAACGGAAGCCCTGCTCGTGAGTTCATTTCCTGTCTAGTACGTTAGACTCAGAAATCATGTATTCAAAGATAGCAAAACAGGCAGGCACACGAGCCTGTAAGTACTCAATAACTTGCCATTCACGCTTGCTTACAAATAGAGATTGCATCTATTTCAAGGATGAAAAGGGATGCGTATCAAATTATTTCTAATACATCGCGCTAGCCCCCTGCCTTAACCGACGCGAGGTAAATGTACTCACATATGGACAGATATGTCAATACCCAACCTTCCAATCTACCATTGCATGCGTAAGCATTTCCGGACTCACAACTCCACCGTTCCAAAGTAGCCAACCCTAGAATCACAGCTCGCCATTGCGCAAACACATATTCTCTATGCCCATTCCACACTTGAGCAAGAAAGCAATGCCAGAATCCATATCTACCATTGTGCAAGTACAGGTAGTAAAGTTCACAATTGATGACTCCAATCTATCAGTCAGGCACATGACGTCATACTCAACTAAGTACGATGGCGTCATAAATAAATGATGTAATTAAGTCCGTCAAAAAACGCTTTGTATAGTCCGTCAAAGTGTACGAACTGTATGTCTTTACTATTTAATAAACCTTATGTTGAATAATTCGAAACTAATTCAATCTGGCGCTGCTGGTGCCATAGACAGAACCACCATCCAGTCAAATTAGTTCAAAATATTCAATAGCTTACCTGTTGAATTGTCTGGAAATTGAGATTCAAGACGTGCAGTGATCGATCGATCCCAACGGGCAAATGGTTGCTAGAACTTTTGTATTGATGGGCGACGCATAGCTAAAGCCGGGCCCCTCCATTGTGGACCAAAGTTAGACCAACGCATTTCAACCAATGTGAATAAAAATTGTGCACATATTGGTCATATAGCTCTGTGCCATCTTTGGGACACACAGGCAACGCTAGTGTTGATTACCTTGATGGGCCAACATTGTCTCAACAACTTGCAACCATTTGACTGCACATACACATCATTGTACATACTAGTCATTTAGCGTTGATCCAATGTTGTCTCAGCAAATGCAAAGCTAGAGTTGGTTTACATATGTCTAGCCAACATCACCCCACACTATGCAAGAAACCTATATATACACATTTGCATGTTGGTCATAAGGCTGAGCAGTTATTGGCACAACGACGGCAAACTTACACAGTTGGTTTACAGATGCGGGGACAACATAGGCCCAACACACTACAACAAAAGTAACACATACGGATTTGCACGTGCTGTCCTTACAATTATTGGCAAATGTTGGCAAACAGTGGCTGAATTACAGTTGTTTGTTCAACGTAGGCCCGATATCTTACAGTCACTTGATACATAATACACAGCATGCATATGTCGGATCAATGTTTCGCCTGGGGTTTGCTATATATAATCATTAAACCCATGCATGTTGCATGTGTGTTGCCAGTGGTGGTAGTTCGTTGTGATACATATTCGCCTGTCAAGGCAGATAACTCGACCACTGGAGTTAACAAACGTTAATATAGTAATTTAAATCAAATTCGTATTTTGGTTTAAGGTTCATTAACAGTCATATATCAGAAAACCGCTATGTGATCTAAGTGTGTCTTGCGAAACCCCATCTTATGAAAGTGGCACTCGCCTATGGATAAAGTCAATATGTTCTAAAATGTTAGTAATTATCATACACCTGGCGAACATTTGATTTGACACACTACCAGGTAGGCCCACATAGGACGTATTTTGACAATGTACTAAAAATATTGCACCAACTACGATATGAGCAAATATGTAAAGGTTAACCTCTGGCCTATATTAGTATGGCATCTATAACTTAATTTCCTCCAATCCCTTTCTGAGAAAATAGAGGATAATGTGTGCGACGATGGCAGAGAGAGGCGAAAAACTTCTATCTGGCTGGCATTCATATAGGCAATTGATGACCCCAGTTTATTGATGAATCGTATCCCGGTTCGGGTCGCATAATCAACAACGTCACACGTATGCTGACGTCATAATCAATTACGTCACAGATGACACGATTTAGTCCGTTCTAAACACGTAATACTCCATCAACTTGTACGCATTTTATATATTTACCATTTAATAAACATGGTCTTGAATATTTGGAGACTAATTTGACTGGGCGCTATTGTTGTTAGAGTCAAATTAATTTAAACATATTCACAGCTTGTGCGTATATAGTTTTCTGGAAATTGAGAATCGGGGAGTGAAAGGATCGATCGATCACAACACTAGAAAAGCGTGGCTGAAGCTTAGCTAGAGGTGGGCGGGTAATATCTAAAAGTGAATCCCCCCCCCATCCACCAAACCCACCCACCACACACCGGTGACCGCAACGAAGAAGAAGAGGGTCCCCACCCGTCCCCAATTAAATGGCAGTCCTTTCTCGCAGATTCATAGTCTCAGACCTCCAAACACCAGACATTCTGGTAGCGATGACATTTACGTGGCTGATATTGGCGTGAATGGCAGCAGTCGTTAAAGATAACCTTCGAACTCGTAGACCAGAACGCAATACTCCTTTCCCGAGGACATTGAAATTGACAGGAAAGACAGACCCACTGTCCGGGCCGACTCTGCTTCAACTGGCTATACAACCATATTGTAGTCACGGATATGTGGTGACGTCTATCAGAGACATACTTATTTACTGTCGAGGCAGACGTAATCGAGCAGCGATGTATTGATCGAAAGAAATCGATGCTTTCTTGACAACACCTGATTACTAATTACCGAAATTGAATCCAGCTTTGACAACACACGCGCGCAAGCTTGATACGAACAGGTGAAGCATATCGCTGATAATGCGACTTACTGGGCGTGTACACTGGCGATACTGGGCCAATATGGTAATGCAGTACTGTATTGTCCTCGTACCGGCCGGGCAATCCATGTTTTCAGGGATGGATTATACGAGATGTGGCCATAAAGTTCTATACTACGAGCGAAATATTAACCCTACATTAATTATAAATCCCAATACTAATATTGCCAGCTACGCCAATCCTAGTACATAAATACACATCGCGACCGATTATTTAATTACAACTTTAAAAGACTAAACACCAAATGCTCTTTATGATTCAATACTTATTTTGTCGAATATGTTGAGAGTAATTTGACTGGAACCTGTTACTGCCTATAGCATCAGCAGGTTCCTGTCAAATTAGGTTAACACTATTGAACAGCTTACTTGTTTCGTTATCTTGAAATGGAATATCTGTTGAAGGTCCGTGGCTGATCTTCTCTTGGTATGCACACGGGCAAGCTCTTGCTTCTTGCTGGTTTAATCATTAAAGGGTTAAACTGTATTAATTATTCTACACATCCAGCCACGTTGATGTATTACGTGTATTATATGTGTATGTGTATCGGAGACACGGTTACAAGACGCATATCTTATCGTGCTTCCATTAGAACAGAACTGATTTCTGTTTAACCCAAACTCTGGGAAGTCGTACTTCAAAGGTTTGGTACCAATATAATATGATTTTCTAATAAAATATCAACTGCCTACGCTTTCAATTTGAAACGTTCAATTGTATAGCGCGACGTAGCGCACGGGGCACCTTAACAGTGGGGGAATCCAGTGTTAGCTATGTCACGCCAATCACTAGTTGAGCTCCACCCGCACTATGCCCCCGTTGCGATAGAGCGATCCCTGCACTCTCTGAATCGTAATGCCCATAACACAATACAGGTAAGCTGTTGAATATTTCGAAACTAATTTGACTGGGTTGTATTGCTGCCTAGTAACAGCGCCCAGTCGCATTAGTTTCCACATCTTCAACATAATGTTTATTAAATAGTAAAGCCATACACTTCGTACACCACTATTTGTCCGTCACCAATTAACCGTTCGTGACGAACTTATCTACGTCTTTCATGATGTAATTGAGTATGTGGTCATCCTACACGCCACGTAGTTGATTATGACGTCATATGAGTAATGGATAAACTGGAAAGGTCCAGTGGAACCAAGTTGCGCATCAAGCGTTATTCACACGGGACAAATTACGTGTCTAGTCATTTGCCACATCTGATAGTTAAAGTTAAACGGGCATGATAAAGCAATTTAATGTTTAACATATGCCAATAACACGATTTAGTTTTCTGTAACTCAGCGTTGATAATTTGAGCACAACTCGCCTAACATTCCGTGCGCATTATAAACAGATATAAAGATTCCTTAAGTTGATAGATTTGGAGAGAGCACGCGAATTTCCAAGTTTTCAAACGCGCGCGCTGTATACGTAATTGCACACCTGCTGACTAATCGCTAACTCGCTGGTGAATCGTTCTATAGCGTGTCAAAAATTGTGCGAGGGTCTTGTGCAAAGGCGCATATTCACACCAGAATGTATTGAAAAAATAAGGTTATTTAAATTATATACTTTTAGAGGCTTAATTTGTATACCTCAAGTTAATGAAACGAAATAAATCTCAAAATATGATAGGTTCATTCCGTACAAATTATTGTAATTTTCTTAATTCCGATGTTGAAATAATGACTCTTGTCTCTAATTCAATTTCACAACTTGACATTTTTTTATTAATTTATGCATAATGGAATCGGCACATTTCGTTTCATTACACACATTATTCCTCTAAATTATGTTCAAGCATTCTGCTGTGAATATGCCCTTTTAATGAATCAATACCCGGGCTGTTAAGAGAGTTACTAAAATCGAAAATTAATTGATAGCACTATGTTACTGGTAGGTGCTAAAGATTGATTATGTCGCCATACCTCTTAAAAAAAGGATTACGTCGGGAGGGGCGTTCATTCCTGTTAGACTATCAATAGTAATGCAGTCTAGCCTCTAAGCCGGTTTAAGTCCAAAGGTAATGGGGCTACACGCCCTGTGCCCCACACACACGGGCCCACCAAATCGAAAACAATTTGCTCATTTTAAACATTTCAACCTGTAATCCTAGGATCTCACTTTTAGAGTAATGATATTTGCAAGCTGTTGAATACTTTGAAACAAATTTGACTGGAGGCTGGTGCTGCTTAAGGCAGCACCAGTTTTCAGTCAAATTTGTTTTCAAAATATGCAACATACATTTAACAAGCACGTAACGAATGTATTATATTTTGAAACCACAGTCATTCCCTCCTTTACCCACCGGATAAGGGAGCCCCCACAAATAATTAGCAACGGGCCCCAAACAACCTTATTCCGACTCTGTCTACCCGCCTGTTTGCCTTGAAATCAATATACGCCGAGTTCATTGGTAGGCCGATTAATTAATGAAGCATCGTGTCTAAAGGTGACGAATTAACTTCAGCTGTCGCAGTGCAGGCCATATCCTTATGTATGCATGGTCTATGTATGACGTAATTGTTCGATCAAACGTTACTTAATGGACAATATATTAATATAATACGTGGCTCATTCGAGATCTCGATAGTAGGCCACATCATCGCAATATCTCTTCCCGAGCTACTCCCGCGGGAATGACCACTATTTCTTTAGCTCTTCCATCAATGAGTGGCGTGGATTTTATGAAGCATTACGATATCACCGTCTTTATCAGCCATTAAAGAGTTCTGTCTTACAACGATACCAATGCCAATAACTTTTAGCGAATAATGCATTTCCTTGTTTTCCAATGGAGGGACCGTACGACAGCAACAACTCCCAGTCAAATTAATTTCAAAGTAGTCAACGCAAATAGTTATTAAATGGGTAAATTCAGTTACGATATACAATTCGTATACCATCGTGACTGACCTTTCGAATTTCGTGGCTGAGCTACGTCATTATGATTATGACGTCGGCTAACAAGTGACGTAATATATGTATGTTTGTCTGTGCCTCTATATGCAGACCCGTAGGCTGAACGACTAATAGAGGTAGAGTCTGTCATCAGGCAGGGGGTCCGGTGGGTGTGGGGGGGAGGGTGGTGGGGGGGGGGGGGGCTCGCCCGGAAGGTTTTTGGAATTTGATGCTCTCAAGTGGCTTCTCCTGTATTGCCGGAGGTGAATATAGATAATCAGCCATTAACTCCTTAGATGTTTCCACTTTTCATTTTGTTTTGTTTTTCTTTAATGTTTACATTTTTTTGTTGCGATAGCAGTGAGACTGTTAGGTTAGTGGGATGGAGGCGGTGCTGACGCCCCCCCCCCACCATTCCATTCAGAGAGATGGGCAGTGTGTGTGTGTGTGTGTGTGTGTGTGTCTGTGTGTGTGTGTGTGTGTGTGTGTGTGTGTGTGTGTGTGTGTGTGTGTGTGTGTGTGTGTGTGTGTGTGTGTGTGTGTGTGTGCTGGGTGACCCACACACTTACATACCCAACCACTACCCTTTGCATGCTACACCGAAAACCATGTTTAAGAATGGCTTACCTATTTGCACGGGTTAATCTGATCTTGGCGATGTGACACTAAAACAGCTGTGACGGGAATTCAATGGACTTTGCCGCATTATCCAACCCTTATATGACGTCATAATCAACTACGTGACGTGTAGAATGACACCATAATGAATGTCATCATTATGCCGTCATGAATGGCGTAGATGCGTACGCCATGGACGCATATTTGAAGACGGCCTATGCGTTGTTGTACGAATTGTATGTTTTTACTATTTAATAATTATTCTGTTAATTATTTTGAAACTAATTCGACTGGGTGATGTCGCTGCCATAGGCAGCAACAGCACCTAGTTAGATTAGTTACAACATATTCAACAACTTACCTGCATAGTTTGCAGGAAATTGATAGTCGGTGCTTTCGGAGATAGATCAATCCCAACACAGCAAAGTGTGGGTGGAGCTTAGATTCAGATGGGCGGGGCATAGCTAAAACTGGAAACGTCCATTGTGTATTGTCTGTAGTAGCTCAAATAAAACTCAGTGATTTAATATATCCTGTATTAAATTACTGAGTGTTATATGAGCTACTAAAACAACGGATGGTAAACCAACAGAGGAAGATGAAGGGTGAGGATATAGTACTCCAAACATTTTGTTCTGGAGTTTGGCGGTCACGTACACCTCGGGGCCCATGTTCTCCAGCCCAGGTATCACAGTTATCCCAGTTAGCCCATGCGTGTATACGACACTGCCTGTCCTTGAATTGAAAATTCATCACCATCACATTTACTTTACGCATGTGAGGGATCTTGTTTCTGGAGATTCATTTTCCTCTCACGCGCTATTCATTTTGTTCTGCGTTTGTATAATGCTAGGTGGAAGGATTGTATAGCAACTGAGTGCGCGATCTGCTCTATGTTGGCGTGCAGTGAATGCCTAACGAGCTGGTAATGTTCACAAGCTTATAGGTGATTGGACATTGGAGTGGGAAGACGGTGCGCTTTGATTACAATTATCCTAATTCCAGAAATGCTGTATGCTTCAACTCCGGTGTCGATCGGATCGTATGAGTGCAGTGGAAACGCTATCCTTGATTTAAACAGTTTCATAAAAAAATAGTTCGTATCACTCGCAACGCACGAAAGCAGTGGAAAGTCACCTTTACTGCCAGAAAACTTGCACTCGGAGAAACCTAGGTACTTCTAAGAATATACACTGGACTTATCCTTAGAAATCTGTGTAAATTGTTTATAGTTGTCAAGAGACCCATTGCAAATATAAGCCATTTACAATACATTTCAAAGGATAAGGCCATTGTATATATATATATGCCTATATGTATATATAATACTAATAATAACTAATGCGGTAGAATAATGATAACATAGACATAAAATAAGGTAGTCATCGTAACTAATGTTTTAATTGTAAAATAACATTTGTCCGCCACAATTAGTCTGAAAAAATCTAGTCTCTTATGCGCTCGAATGGCCTGAGCGTAATAAAGTGAACCCAACTGAACGGAGTGGGTTGTGGCGTCCGCATACTTGAGTGACAGATTGGATCCTGCAACCGTAAACCAAAGATATTGGTTTAAACGACTTAATTGTGGGTCTGCAATGGAGCGCGATAAGACAAATCGCGAGACCGCGTCTCCCATACACCTACATTACAGAGTAAAAATTTAGTTGACCTAGATCAGTCCCCATGGCTAGTATAGGGGCCCATGTACTGGCCTTGGTCAGTAGCTATGGGTAGTTGAAAATTGATGAATCCACTCTGTCACTCACAAAGTTGCATTATACTCATCCAACTACGTCACCTTACATGGCTCAATGGTCACCTCGTGGTGCTTATACATTGATTGCTGATAACATGTTATCGTTGTTGACACAAGTACGTCGCTAGTCTAGGGGTCGTCAGGAAACGCCCTTGCTATTAACCATTTAGTGATCAAATACTTTGCAGGAAATACAACACTGAGTCTTTTGAATCTTATTTGATGCGAAGACGTTGCAAATATATGAAGCTATCCTTTATGATACATATATCTCGAGGCATACATCACGCATGCGGAGGAACGGGAATGGAGAGGCACGAACGCACGTACGGATCCGTATATGAGTGCCCATATTAAGAGCGTATGCATACGCTCATTGACACACGTATGATTATTCATTTAGATCCTGCGCACGCTGTTCCGTTCACCTTCGCTCCATTAAAGAAAGAAGCACTCCATTAATATTGCATGCAACCACTTCCAGCCCTGATGCGACATTCATTCTGTGTATCAACGCAATCACTACACATGCATTATTAACATGGAAGAGTCGTCTATGCAGGCCTAACTACATTCTCACATACCACACGCTGGCACGCAGAGACACACACACAAACACATTGAAACAACATCTGCTACACAGTCTGTTATTCCCATACTGCCATACACTGAATTAACTGTGAAGAATAAGATCTCCAGACCCATGAGCTGCACACGCGTGAAATGAGGGGGTTATACCAGGTCGGTGGTCAAATAGTTAAGAATCTCGCATAGTCATATATTTTAATCAAAATATCGATACAATCCAGAAGGTAAGGAACTGTATCATTAAAATACCATTTTACGACCATTGAATTGAGCACCATGTGCCATAACCTTTATTACTCATATTCTCTACGCTCATCTATAAACACAGGCTGGTTAAGGAACGGGGTAAGGGGCTACAGCCCCTGGGCCCTGACAAATAATGGGGCACCTAGTCAAAAACTGTTATATTATTTTACCTATTTTACCCTTTTAATTGGTGTTGGGTATTCAGATAAAAGTCGGTATTAGAAAATTCTTATAATTATATGAGAGACAAATAGAATCAAAGAATCAAAGAATGTTTTGTTAGAGAAAATTACGATTGACACATTAACAGCATATGCGCTAATATACGCCAGGTATATGCCACGTTTCTAGTTATTCGTTTCCAGTTCAATATTAAAATACAGGTTAATAGTTTAGTGATGTCATACGTGTCCTATATTTCCCCTATGGTAAAGAAAATCAGATTTCTAAAAAAAAACAATTGCATGGATGTCAGGGATCCGATATATGATGCATACATAATCAAGAAATTACAGCAATTTGGAATTTATCAAGATTCCAGTTGATCGGACGAAAATAACTGCTGGCCATTTTGAGAAAAATACGTTTTAGTGTCACCTTTTCTCTGTAAGGGTGCACATTTCTGTCTGGGAACCGATATATATGTTATACGGACTTGTTATACGCGATTAAGGGGAGATCATTTCTGCTAAAATCGAGACTGTTAACATTGAAAATAAAGGTATATCTTGACACTAAGAAATATGCTGGTCCTTTGATCAAAATGTAGCACTGCTCCATTGGTAGAAAAGCCCTGGGCGTAATCGCAGTTCGAACAGCGTCGTTACCAGTACGCCCATGGATGCTATGGGGTGAATTATAAAATGTCCATTGGAATAGTCATGCCTAAAGGCATTCATTTCTAGCACAAAACTGGCTACTTTGACATTGAGGATAAGCTTGACCTTTTACCTTTGGCCCCAACGCAGCAGACATCGTCTGGAGCCAAGGGTAATGGCTAAGCCATGTAGGAGTAATTCTATAAAAGCTGTAACCTAGTCTCGGTTGAGATGTCCATAAAGCAAATTCCTATTCCAGTCATGGGTATTTCGAAGGTCAGTGCACGTATTACCGAATCAAGTCGATAGAAATGTACCAAGTTTTACATTTATTTGACCAGACACCATTTTGGAAGCCATTTTGAAGAGCAATTTTGTTTCAATCCAATTTAAGAAAATGTTATTTTTATTATCTTTCAAAATGATTCGAATATTCTATATAGTTTATATTGGTCTATATTGGTCTATTTGAAAGAATATAAGAATATACGAATAATCGGGCCGTACCTTTAATCCCCGTATCTGATTTTACAGTCATGGTATGCATAAGATGTTGATAATTTAGATACCAATTTAACTGCAGCATTAAGTTGAATCTACGAGCGTATCGCACATCCAGTGCCTAGTGATTAGCACCTAGAATAGGCTTAGTAACCTGAGTGCCTATGAAAAAGACTCGCGGAGAGCTGCTCAGTGCATTTATAACCATGGCCACTATTCGTCTATTAGAGAGGTGTTGGGATTTTAAGAAATAAAAAGTTGTTCAAGAATTTAGTGTTGAATCTAGACTCATAATTCTATCTAATGTTGTGCGATGTATGATATTACATTATGCAGCCACAATTTTAGAGAAAAAAAACCGGAATCGATATCTGTAGAGGGATAATTAGCAATGAGGGCCACTTATGGTGTATGCGATTGAGAAAATGACTACTACTACAACTACTACTACTACTACTACTACTACTACTACTACTACTACTACTACTACTACTACTACTACTACTACTACTACCACTACTACTACTACTACTACTACTACTACTACTACTACTACTACTACTACTCACATATACCTAATAATATTCGTGACGTGTGTGTGTGTGTGTGTGTGTGTGTGTGTGTGTGTGTGTGTGGGTGTGTGTGTGTGTGTGTGTGTGAGTGTGTGTGTTTCAAACTCGTCTTGAATATTTGGAACGAATGTGAATGAAAGCTGTAGCCGATAACCGTTAGCCCTTGGCTCTGGCAGTGTATAGTACATATGGACGCTGTCCTGTTATTGTATTCAGGTATATCGTGATCTAAAAGTACTGGGTAGTTGTGTACAGGTTTAGAATTGCCATGCAAGTATCGTCTGCCTAGCCCCTTCGACTGAGAATGATTTGATTTCCAGCTGATAGTGGTTCTTCATCTATGGCTGTATCCGGTCTCAAGTGTATGATGGTATGCGAAATTACGTCGCATGTAGGCTGATGTCACAATAATAATGAGCAATGAATAGCGTATCTATCTCCATCATGCGCATTGGATAGTCCTTTAAGTGTATCAATCGTATATATTTCACATATATTTTTCTAAAACATAGTCAGCAACAGAACCAACCCAAATTGGTTTCAAAATATTTAACAACGTGCATACATAGTTACCTTGAAAATTGGATTCTGTGAATTCAGGCTACGATCGATCCCAAGATGGCACCTCGTGAGAGGCGCTTAGCCAGTAGTGGGCGAGGCATAGCTAGAAATATAGCCCCCAATAGCGCATATAGTATTTGAATAAGTTGGTTCCTAATAGCTGCCAATGCTGGACAGCGCCTTACAAAGTGATCCGATGTATCTTTCTCCAGCGTACGCATCAGGCACCTAGGATCGGTAGTATCGCCACCAAAGCAGCATCTGGGCCATATTGGCCCGGTATTGGACCAGTGTTGGATCAGTAACCTGCGCATAATGGGAAGTGAGTGCCTGATTGTGTAGATCTATCGAATTGTTATATTGTCCGAGCAAAATGGATATGCTTGGCATCGTCGAGGCACTGTTGTGTGTGGTCTGACCTCGTCATCCATGCTGCAGGTGTGCATGATTGATGACAAATTGAATCGCCTGAGATACATTCCTCGTGTTCAATACCAATTTTGTGATGGCAAAATAGACAGACAGCGAGATAAGAATTCCATTCGCCATACCTTTAGAATCAACAATTTCTGACAGCACATATTCAGCCAGCGGTAATGGCAGAAAGGTCGAGGCATTGATGGGTTGTATACAAGTATATTTCTGGACGGCATTGTTCATATTTACATCCAGCATTATGATTCGTGTCTTCGAGCTCTATTAGACCAATCACGTGCACCGATGTCAATTGAATGATTCATTTCTATCTATGTCCCGCCCATTTCTAGAGAAACTCTTTCCACTTTTACATGTGTTAGAATCGAGTTTTATACTTTGGCTCCCGAATTCCCAGAACAAATGTCAAGGTATATATACAGGAAGGTGGTTGAATATATTGAAACAAATTTGACCGGGTGGTGGTGGGGTGAGATGGGGTGGGGCGTGTGCTGCTGCCTATAGAAACAACCGCTCGTAGTAAAATAGGTGTCAACACATTCAACAGAATGTTTATTAAATTGTAAATTCATCAAAGACAAACAATTCAACAGGTAGTAAGTGGCGTGATTAATTAGGACGTCATATACTTGATATAGATAACAGATCGGATTCCTGCATTTCTCAAAACGTTATAATGGTGTATGGTAGCAAGCGCAGATGCTTAACATCAGTCACATGTACGCCAGAAGTGATCCCATGGAGCAATCCTCCATATCTGGCACACACGCCCCACCCCCACCCCACCCCACCCCAACAAACATCAGCAACAGCAATAGAAGGATTCATTTCTCGCTAAGCTTCGCTCATTGCTACATAAGCCCGGTTCGTCTTGTATACATGTTGAAATAGTTTTCAAACATTGAAACATGAAATCCCAGTATTTAAAAGTTCAGGATAACTATATATAGTGCGCTGTTTTTTCAAATCTATTACATTGTCTGCCCGTGCACCCTACCGCATGGATAGTATGCACGTGTGCATGTGGACCTATCATTAGCATACAGACGCCTAGTAGTAGCTCTTGACTTCGGACACAGCGGAATCGCCCCTTGAAGGGCATTACAACCACGATAGTATGGTCATATACAGAAAGCGTGACAGATTCACTAATTTCGCTGCCAAGTGATCGTATTTTGTGCTTTCCGGGTGAGAAAACCAGAATCGCTTGAAGGAGATTATGGCGGCACCGTCAATTCCACCACTACCACACCGACCACTTACCACAATTTGTTCCCGCTGTATCGCTACCTAATACGGTTATAATACTGTTATTAAGTTTATCGTTTGGGTTGAAATTCACTTTATGTGTCAAACACGATTTACCTGTTATACTGCCATAACAGTACATAATGCACATAGTATAGGTCATCACAATGCCACGAAGGACAGTGATCCACTCATTGTACATATTATATAGCCATTGAAGACAGACTATGGTGGCTATTTAAGATGGGTGGCCTTGGAATATCAGTCTCCGCAAACCATCAACTGGGTTGGTCCCAAAGGCAGACGTTCACTTGTGGCGGCTTAGCTGTAGATGTATCCAAGATTCTAATAGCATTTTCTTATTTGATGGCTTTCGCGCAAGACTTAATGGAATTTTAGATGTTTTCCTCCAGGAATACAGAACAGATAGTTAATGAATGCCAGAGGAATACGCCAGTGTGTGCCCATACGTGTGGTGCTAGCAGTGATTCTAAAATGTTCACGGCGAAGCAGGCCACTACTGGCTTCTGCAGAGGCGTTGAAGCACATCCATTTGAAAATTTGTCAACGGGGTTACTGGCTCGATAACTGATCCAGTCATTCTGGTAGTTAGCTTTCAAAAATAGTCTTCGCCTGGTCTTTGAATAGTATATTTTCATTTTCTTGACCAACTTTAATAATGTAATCCCCCCCCCCAACCCCACCCCTCCCCGAGCTTTCATTTTCTCAATAGCAAGACAATCATACAGGACACCATAGGTGGTATAGGGAGAAACTGTTCGCAGCTACGTTAAACGTGTCCATCATTCAACAGAATGTGCATGACGTTACACACAGACTTGCGGATGTGGTTTCGTTGAATATTTTTTTCAGTTCGCTAACAGTTAAATCGAATGCAAGTTGCCTAGCACGACTTACCCCTTACTGGGCGCATTAGATTGTTCTAGTTCATGACCTCCATAACGTCATAGCGGGCATGATGATGTCGCATGGCAATGCCATAATTGAGAGCGTCATTGCCAAATTCGAGCAGATAATATAATAAATGTCATGTGCTAAGTTTGCTTCAATGAACCTTTCCAGTGTATCCATCCAGCATATGACGCAATAATCAAGTGCGTGACGCGTACGATGGCGGCATAATCAACTACAACATAAATGCTGCGATTTAGTCCGTCTTAGACGCTTAATATTCCGGCACTTGTATGTCTATAGGTAGCAACATCACATAGTCACATTTATTTTTTAATATTCAACAGCTTACCTGTACAGTTTTCTGAACATGTGGGCCGTTGCCATGTTACCTCACTATCTCCTAAATTCCTCGATAATGATATGAACAATAAGATGCCATCTGGTCAAACAAAGGCGTCATTCTGTAGTTAATGTCACTTCATCTATAGTAACCGTAAAACAGTTTACTACAGAACGTGTGTAATCATAAGTAGTATAAATATTATATTCAGCCATTGCACTACAAACTTGCTACGGTACATTCCTGAATATAATCCCGTTAAAATCACCACCATGGTCTGATAGCAATCACTTTAGCAGTGGAGTCTGGTAGCAGATTGAGTATGAAGAATGTATCCGGGTGTTACAAATAATTTAGCTGTCACTACTTTCTTACTAAAGATGTTAAATCACAATGTTCAATGCGAGGCATTACACATTACACCAAGCGTGACAGCCATCACATGACCACTCAGATCCGTAATCGTATCATGGGTCCGAAGGGAGGCATCAACGCAGGACTCCATTATTGAATCAGCTATAAACAAGTTTCTGAAAAGCCCACTTTCTCCGATGCAAACATCACGGAGTTGATAGCACACATCGTGAATGCATAAATAGAGAGTAACTCACCACATAACTCCCGACCAAGAATCTGTGTTAGATAGTTGATGTTGTGCAATTTGTTTTGATTGGACTGATTGTCTGAACGGAATTAAATGCCGTTGCTTTCTGTTTCTGCATAGCGGTCACGAGGCGTTGCGCTAGAAGAGCAGGATAACTGGTGCGATCTGAAGGAAGCGTGATGGCATGCGTACCTTCTATGGTTTTAACTGTGTCATTCCTCTTGAAAGCGTGTGTGAATGCAGACTGTACGCTCTTTTTCCAATGATCTTGTTACTAACGGACTCAAGTCACGGATAGTGACATTCGTATTTGCCACAACGCCATTGACAGTATTTCTCAATGTAGAATATGTGATGAAATGTAGCAGGCATTCCTTTTGGACGTATTTTAGGCCAGTGACATCTGTCTTGATCCGTATTACTGTACATTCTGTGTGCGGTCCATTTGATGTGTACGCGAGGTCGACCATTTCTTGCATTCCATTTCTGTACACATATCTGATTGGTGCACACATTGTTTACAAACGCCGTTGTCCCTCGACCACCCAGACACAAAGAGTGCGATTTTTTTCAAATATCTTTTATCTCTATAACATTCTACTTGGTTACCTAATTCACCTTTCAGTATCAATCCATCATCTGAACTTGTATGACGTCATAATCAGCTCAGCGCGTGTATCATGACGTCACAATCATTACGTCACAAATGGTTCGATATAGACCGTCATCAAATCGCAAATAGTCCGACACGTTGTATGAATTGTATGGCTTTGTAATTCTTTGCTACTTAACCCTTTCACGACGAAGCCGGCCAAAATCGGCCTCTGCAGTAGCCTTGAAGAATGTTCATTTGCAGGCGAAGAGAGATTATTTCTTAGCATGTACTACTGAAATGACCGGTTCGGTAATTGAGGCAGTCATTCGAGTGGTACAATTTCAAAAATAGTCTTCTCTTTACCTGCATATGGAGCATTAATAATACAATATTTTGATATTCTTGACAAAATCTAGCTATCAAAGGGTTAATAAACATGCTGTTGAATATTTTGAAACTAATTTGACTGGGCGCTGTGGCTGCCTTAGGCAGCAACAGCACCCAGCCAAATTAGTTTCAAAATAGTCAACAGCTTACCTGTGTAGTCTATTTTGGAAATTGATAGTCAGGGTGTTCAGAGATTGATCGATCCTAACACGAGCGAGGTGTGGGTGGAGCATAGCGAGAGATGGGCGGGGAATAGCTAAAGACCGGAAAGGACCATTGGTTGACAGGCTGCCAAACGTAAAGGGTAGATGCCAAACGTATCAACCTAGTGTGAATAGTTAACAACTTTTGCCCATTTTAAAGTGTTACCAGCCGTCTTGGACGGAATCGTGAAAACAATCAGTTTCCGATGTGGTAGAACGGTAATAGGCTAATGGCAAATACTGTTTAAAACATTGAGAAACCTCTTTGTATTATTTTAGAGTCAGAGGAATTTTCCATAAATATTGACGAGATTATGTTGTGCAATTATGCATTCGAGTCAGATCGAACAAGTTTACGAAACCAGCAAACCGCCACATGTTGGAAAAAGGAATTACATAGAAACAGCCATGATACGTTTCAGAATGAACTGCCCGTAGCATGCTAATGAGGGCAGTACAATGGGCAGTATACGGCCTAAGGCCGCGTAAGTAAGACTGGCCAATGTACGTTCGGGATCGTATAGCGTGCCCTCTGTCTCGCCGCAACACAACAATACATCATACACAATATGTATTGTATCAAAAGGCTTTAGACGGATATGGTATGTTGCTTGAATACGTCGACTAGGTCGGTGTGGATAGCCGGCATTATGCTTCGAAAACTGGTCTAGTATAAGTAGATTGCGTTTAGACATGCTACCACAGTACATAATCTAGCCAAAATTAGATACGCGCGTAAACACATTATGCGCAAGCACTTATCACCCGCGTTGAGTAACCACTCGAGTAGTCACTATAGAGACGTATCTCTTACACAAGCATTGCCACGTCGAATGAGATAATCTGAGTTGTATGTATTATAAAATGAGCATGCAATTTGGTATTTATAATATTAAGCCCCTTGAATGTTCCCCTTTTCATTGGAATTAAAAACATGTCTATGCAACCGTCTGCATTTGTCGACGGTCCATTGATAACGAAACTAGTAATAGGAACATATTTGTAAACAAAAGCATGCATGGTTTTTAATAGGATGCATAAATTCCGACACTGCCTGAAGAAGACAACTGGTTTTAACCATTGCAATATTGTCACATAACTGCAGCATGTGTGATTTCAAAACAGACCTGACGTGGATTTTAACACTTTTTTCCGAAGTTCGTGTATTCCTATCAATTTTACTTTCGTATTCAGATTTTTGGTTTTAAAGGTGCATATTCACACCAGAATGCTTGAAAAATTAAATTGTTAAAATTGTATTCTTTCACAGGCTTAAATTATGTGTCTATATGTAATGAAATGAAATAACTCCTAACATAATGATGATTTCATTCCGTATAAATTCATATAATTGTTTAAGTTGCGAAATTGAAATAGAGGCACAACATCGTCGTGTCGT
>CM067360.1:93458710-93505968 GCA_034401795.1 Chaetoderma sp. LZ-2023a | reverse complement strand
ACGACACGACGATGTTTTGGGGGTTGTTGCTACCAATGGCAACTTTTCCAGCCCAGAATAAATAGAGAATCTGGAACGAGGTCACTTTTCATATTGCTATTATGGTCCGAGTTGAGAATTATCAATTTGCACGAGATTTAGCGAGTGCGAAATTGATAATTTTCAACGAGGTTCATAATAGTGATATGAAAATTGACCGAGTTTGAGATTTTATTTATCATATAAACTGTAATTTTGAAATATTTGCCAATATTTGCTGATGTGACTTTTATCTGATTTCTCATTGTTGATTTTCGTGAGATCGAAACCGCCGCTGTGACGCACCACTACTTGATAACAGATACTGAATGCGCAGCAAAATTTAGTGACAAACACCAAATCTGGTGATGTCAGCCGTAAATTACACTTTTCTTCTAAGACTATAGCAGAGCCACGGCCATCAATCGTTACTTCGCTGCCGACTGATACACTGCCAAACGATGACATTTTGCGATGACGTTTCATGAATGACAAATCATAGTAAAACAGTACCGCGTAGTAACCCTCACACCGAACGATGTTCTAATTCGTCGATTTAGATGGGTTGCGCACCCAACAGCCAATGAAAATACGCTGTTGAATATGGCACGTGTGCTCATATCGAAAACTATGGAACGGGCTAGAAGGCTTGTTTATATGATAAATTAGTCGTCAGAATATTAAAAATAATGATTATTAAATTACCACCAAATGTATGCAGTTCTTACACTTCGTGGCAGACGCGCCAATTGTTGTGAGAGATGTCTCCGCCATTTTCAGTTTGATGTTCGCTAACTAGTGACACTTTTAAGTATGGCACCATACACTTGAGAGGGAGAGAGAACATATATCATATCTCTCCATTATAGTCTCAAACTTTTCGATTTCACAAAAAATGCATAACCCGAGTGTAGTAAAGCATGTTCCGTCTGAGATGTTACTAAACTCGGATGATAAATGGATGAATCAAATATGGCATCATATTCCAGTACGTCACATATATGCCAACATCAAGCACGTAATTGAGATACTCAGTCATCCGCCATGTGTACTAATTATATGTCTTTACTATTTACTAAATATTTGGTTCAATATTTTGAAAGTAATTTAATGGGGTGCTGTTGTTACCTACCTGTTGTATTACCTTGAAAATGGTATCATGTGAACAGAATTGGCGGATAACTCGACCAGAACGCGCTAAACGCATGGGCAGAGCTTAGCTAAAGATGAGAGGTTAGATCTAAAAGCGGAGGCATCTATTAAAAAAAGTACTGAATCGAGTGAACGCATCTATGTATAGTAAATAGATGCGGACACATTTGCTATCATAAAAATATACACCTTCACAAAAAATGCAGTTTTTATAAAGCAATGTTTTTTTTATAACGCATACAAGTTAATATGCAAATTCGTAATTCAAGCTATTTTATTCCACAGAACAATTCGCCATTCAGCATGTTTATTAATGAATGGGCTAAAATATCGGATTTGGATGTATTAATGCAATCTCTACAAATAATTGATTACGCATATGACTGGTCATATGGATTCCGGACGTTATATATTGATTCGGCAAGAATACCTCCACCATGCCACGAGAGGATCGAGACGGAGGAGGATGAGAGAAGAGTGGAGAGAGAGAGAGAGCGAGAGAGAGAGAGGGAGAGAGAGAGAGAGAGAGAGAGAGCGAGAGAGAGAGAGAGAGAGAGGGGAGAAGACAGTTTAATCATAATAGGACATTGTGAGAACCTGTGAAATGCAAAATTGGATATATATGCGCTGATCTTGATACACACTATCATTGTACCGCATATGCACACCTGCCTCTTCCGAACTTACGCAGATACCAATTCAGCTGCCATTAACATGGAGTAACAATCCCCGTGCCTTAATTTGCTTGAGTTTTCATAGCTTGTGCTTACGGGGTATGATGGCGTAACTAATGCGCTTGGCAGTGCATGCCCCATGTAACTGTAATTCAATCTAGACAACTATGATCACGTAATCACGTAATGCGAGAGATATGGAATTAAAAAAAATCAATACAACTACTGTTTAAACGCCATTCCCATCGCCCATGCTGCTAAGCATATGTACGCGTTCTGTCAACGACATAGATTAGAGTCGCCACTGTTATGTAATGGCATCTGATCTGTCTCTCTGGTATTCGACATAATGAACAAATAGGGCACTGTTTAGCTGAGGCTATACTCAAAATGATGCAGTTCCATCACGAAAATAAAAAATACGCACATCACCGATAGGGTACGAATTGCATAGCTTTGATGAGTGAGCAATATATTAATCAGTATGCTCTATGTTTCCAAACTAATTTCTCTGGGAGCTCTTACTGAAATGGGCAGCAACAGCTCCAAGTCAAATTAGATCCATAATATTTAACAGCATACATATATAGATGAAATTTAGATTCCGGTAAATCCAGTTGCAAAGTTAACCAATCGATTCCAATAATCGTATGATGTGGACGAATCCTAGCAAGAAATGGGCGGGCGTACCTAGACCGTGTTCCCTTTCTATGGTAGGGTAGATCCGGCATACTGCCATTGTAGTGGTGCATTATTTAATAGTGGGATCAGGTTGTAGCTATGCCCCGCACATGTCTAATTAAGCGCCGGCCATACTTTGCAAGGTAACTATACAGAAAGGTTGTTGACTATTTTGAAGCTAATTTAACAGGGTGTTATTGCTGCACGTGGCAGTAACATCGCCCAGTCAAATTAGTTTCAAAACTTTCAAGAAAATGTTTATTAAATTGTATATCCATCAAAGACATATAATTCGTACACGTGGCAGAGTATTCCAACTTCATGGCAGAGTATTTCTGCCAATTATTATTGTGACGTCAGTCTACGCGTGGCGTAATCCATTATGACACCATATACTTAATCGACAGATTGGATTCATTGATTTAGTTCGCTTAGATACATTTAAATACTGATCCCAGAACATATTGTATATTCGCACATCAACAAGATTCACATAAGTCTCTTCATACTTGAATGGGGCACACTAGAGGATACACGTTTGGGGAAAAAGGTTGTTCACAATCTTATATGATGCACATTGAGAAAGCATGATGAATATTTTAAATACAGTATTCACAGTTCCCTGGTGGAACACGTGCCGTTCCAGCGTGTATCTCACGAAAGTATTCAATTATGCAACTGTGATGGGTATTGCGTAATTCAATAAAAGGCAGACCAAATGAAAATCATTTCGTTGCAAGTTATAGAAGAAATTACTCTTTACACCCTCGCCGCCTGTCCGAATTGTGCTTTTCTAAGACAGTGACCGCGCAATAGAGTTAATGCGGAGGAACGCCATACTGAAGTATGGCATTATTCCTGATTAACTCTCTAGTGTGAACACATCCTAAGAGTTGCAACGGATATTCATTGCGTGGTAGTCATAATTTGCTCTGCAGTAACGCATACATTAATGAATGCAGACAAATTGGATCTATTTGTCGAGAATTGTAAGTAGTTACGTAGAACAGATCAGAACCTTGCCGCAACCCCGACAACGCAGGTCACTGGGCGAGTACAGGATAAATTAAAGGCGAGTACGCCCTGGTATTATATGAGTAACCCCACCCATCACCCCGCCCAATCCCCAAACCACACCCCACCACCAGTAACATGCGCCATCGGGACAGGGTTTGACAAACTACATATGGCAATCTGTATGCTTATGATCACCTTCGCTAAGGCAGCATTCCGACTCTTAAACACAACTGTAATGACAGTAATGTAATGTAAGACACGGTGGCCAATACAGTAGCTGCACAATATACATATATAGGCCTTCAAAGTGTTACGCCGTGCACCTGTATTAAACACGGAAGTGTACTATTTTGTTTTATTTTATCATAGTTCTGTGTTTATAGTTTCATCATAGTTGTTCATCAACATGAATTCATTTCAACTCTGACGGCAGGCAGGCTTTCTCATAACGATCCGTTTGAGGGTAGGGATACCCATCCCACCAATGTAACTGGGAGCCCTCAACGGTTGTAGTTGGGTCCCACGAGACCTCCCTGATAATCTTGCTTGATTGTTAAATACGAATTCGTTTTATAACGGTTGTTTGCACCCCCATAATGCATAGCTGCACCCATGGCATTCTGTAACTCTAGCCTGGATGAGAAATTAATCACAACATTTCAGTTTGGGACACCCAGAATTCAGGCTGGGACGCTAGATTTATAGATATATGGTACCTGGGACCTCCACATTTAGATATGATGAGAACTGCGCCTGCCAGGCCGGAACGAACACATCTGTATGACGCAAGATGTATTAGGTTGACTAATTTGAAACTAATTTGACTGGGATGTGGTGCTGACTATGGAACATGTTCAAATCAAATTGGTTTCAAAATATCCAACATGTGTCCTGCGAAGATATATGTTTTTTAACCCGAGACAATGTCATTTCAACAGTAGTAACAGTCAAATAGTAACAGGCAGGCTGACCTGGAAGTTCGTCATCACTTAAAGGTGCAATTTCACACGAAAATGATTGAAAATAAAATTGTTCAAATTGTATACTTTTAGAGACTTAAATTGTCTACTTTAATGCAATGAAACGAAATAAATGTTAGTATATAATTATTTCGTTCCGTTTAAATGAATATACTTCTTTAGTTGAATTAGAGACTCATCTCTCTAATTTGTTTCAAAACATAAAAAACCATATATATATATATATATATATATATATATATATATATATATATATATATATATATATATATATATATATATATATATATATATATATATATATATATATATATATATATATATAAAGTAATTTATGTGTAATGAAATCATCATATGCTAATATTTATTTCGTTTCATTACATCTAGGCAGAGAAGGTACTGAATAAACTTGAAATTGAAATATTGAAAAAGATTGAAATTTGAAGCCACTGAAAGGATACACATTTAACAATTTTATTTTCAAGCATTCTGCAGTGAATATGCACCTTTAACAAGCCTATGCAGCACATGTTAACTCAGGTATCTCTATACATTACATGGCCGGGCAGATTTACAAAGGAAGAAATATAAACCGTAGCCCGGCAATTATTTGACGAGATCCGCACACACAGGGTATGAGAGAGAGAGAGAGAGAGAGAGAGAGAGAGAGAGAGAGAGAGAGAGAGAGAGAGAGAGAGAGAGAGAGAGAGAGAGAGAGAGAGAGAGAGAGAGAGAGAGAGGGGGGGGGGCGGGGAAGGGAGGAGGAAGAGAAAGGGAGAGAGGTGGGAGGGCGGGAGGGGAGGGAGAGAGAGAGGGGGAGGGAGGGAGGGTGGGAGGGAGGGAGGGAGGGGAGTGAGGGATGGAGAAAGAGAGCTAGAGAAAGGGCGAGAGGCAAATGTCTAAATAGTTCGTCTGATAATCGTGTGATGAAGGCTAGACATAATTGGCAAGTAGAAGAAAACCAGACCTAACACGTGTTTAGCCGCATGGGGCAACTGCGCCAGTGTCATTGGACAAACTGGGCGATACGTAATTTCATTGCGCAGGGAGTAACACATTTATCCAAAGTAGTTTTCAGCTCATAAAATATTCAGCAGTTCTTTGACTCGCAAACATGTTTTACATTGTCCATGTAATGGATAGCGAGACACATTTCTAGTGTATGAAGTATGTCCATGCCGATAAAATGGCATACACGATCAATTCCCGGCCCACACGATAGAGAACATTGTTGAAACTTAATCATGTTTTGCAGATACAAGGACGTTGCCGAAGGACACTTTGAAGACACAGTCTAAGTAGGGAATATTACTCTTATGCAAGCCAAAATTTCTTGCAATGATTACTTGTTGTAGAATTTCTTTACTTTATTTCAAAGGTTGAATATCTTCTAGCTTATATGTTCTTCTCATATCCTATGTGTATTTCAAGTTGTTTTATTACAATAAATTGCGATTGTTTAAACTTATCCATTCATATGCTGCATGGTTGTAAGTGCTATGTTTGTTTATTGAATCTTAAAGAGGTACTAATTTCATTTGAAATGTTGTATTGTACTTATAGATACAGGTATATACATTCCACATCCTTCTCATCAAGGTGAATTCCTATATTTGTACCACCATGGTCGAACCAACTTGGTTGAACCAAACCTTAGCTAATCCCTTGCCATTTCTAGTTTGCGCCACCCACGCTATTCCCTTGATGGGATCGATCGAACCCCGAATTCCCCGAATCCCGATATAAATGTAATTATACAGGTAGGCTGCTGAATATGTTGAAACAATTTGACTAGGTGCTGTTGCTGCCTGTGGCAACAGCGCCAAAGCAAAAATAATTTTACCTTAATATTTATCAAATAGTAAAGACAAACACTCCGTACAACTGACATACTATTCAATGCTCATGATGAGCGCCGTTATGCCATTCCTTACGCATTTTGATTGTGACGTCAGCCTATATTGATGATGATGTCATGTACTTGTTCGTCAGATCAGATTCATCTATTACTTGCTGTTTTAACACATCATTGGGGTTGTGCTGTGGGTGTCGTTATTGTGTCGATATTGTCTGAAGTTATACTCTTGCAGATACAACACATTCTTATGACGTACTAACTAACCTGGTAACTATTGCGAAAGTAATGTGTCTGGGCAGTATTGCTCCCTGTGCCATGCAACCGCTTAGAGGTATGATTGCTTATACAGCACATTGCTAAGTTACAGCCAACAGTTATATGAGTGAGAGTATACACAGAAGAAGACAGCCTTGTTTCTAATTAGTTGTGACGTAAATTATGACAACCTTCATAGGCTGGAGAAATCAGCAATTAGCTATTAAAGCTGGGATATCCGTTGATCGGTGGCATAATAAAAAGGTAAAATGCCATACATGGGTTGACTTGTATGCACTGTGTAAAGTATGCAAAGAACGTGGATCCATTGTTAAGAACGCAATTATGAAAGACCTAGGAATTAATCATTTGCTATCAGACCAACGATATAATATGGTTTCATACGAAGGAAATGCGCCATTTCACGACTGATAATGGTTTTGGAAAAATGGTTAGCAAAGCTCGATGACGGAGGAACGATTGACATGATCTATTGCGAGTTCATGAAGGTCGTTGATAAGGTTCCTCATAAACGTGCATTATAGAAACTAGATGGCTATGGCACAAGGGATAGGTTATTAAAATGGATACACTCATTATCATTTTAAATAATATAGCATGCTAACACTACAGTATTGATGCCACTAGTGGTATTCCAGTGTTCGGTACTGGGTCCACTTCTATATATGATGTATATTAATGGTATTCTTGAAGTATCAGTAGTGATTCAGATATATTCATCCTAGTTGCTCCTCTACGTATTTAGACACGTCTATAATTGCAGAGGCAACAACACGGAGTTGTTGTCTGAGTTATTATGAACTGGTTTATATACTGTGATATAATAATATGCGTACACGGGCTGATCATTCTCTTCCAAAGTTAACACAGATACATGCAAACATATGCAAATATCTACAAGACATGCTGTACCCCATAGTTGCACAATGAAGTCCATAGGCCGTGCACTTGTTTATTATTCAAAGGTAACAGACATATGAGTAATACTAGATTATACACTAAACGTTGATCTCCAAATAAATAACGGGTTTGATAAGGCGCACCCTTGAATCATGGACTGCGAATGCTTCTGTTATCTCCAGCAATGTCTCAGATCGAATACGCTAACCATTGCAAGGAACACGCAGCGATTAATAAACCCATATATAGATGGAATTGAAAATAGTCTAATGTGTGCCACCAGTCTTCTTCATGGACTTAAATAAAGAGGAAATACCAGTTTCTATCGTTCGCCAGTGCACCTAATAACGTGCGATAACCAACGTGTCGAAAACTTAACCCTGCTTAATAACTTGATAATGAATGTAGTATCACTGGACGTTATAGTCCACAGATTAAAGCGATTCCCTGCCGACTGAACATAGGAAAATACTCATTTCCTTTGCGATGCACTGCCCATGGAACAGCTTAACAGGTCGGAATTCGTTATCAAAGCCTCTTTAGTTATATCATTTTAAAATAGGCTTGCTCTGTTATGGCAAAACTATCCCTTTATAAGTCACTATGAGCCAGTACCTGTTTTCATTCCTAGACAGCGCATTGCTGTGTCATTACCTATACACACTCCTAAATGACAATGAACAACAGTTGATTAACCATAGCATAACTTAACATTAGAGGCTGGGCACAGCGTGCATTATTGTATATTCTGTCATCGGAATAGTTGGGGTCAATGAGGTGACGTTTCCATTACGCCTGTTTATTATACAGGGGGCAGCCACCTCCTCAGTGAATGAGCTAACCATCGTCGCTTCTCTATGCGGTGATATCCCGTGTCTCACAGATGGTGCATTTGACATCCTAAAGTAATGTAATACACTAGCGTGTGCATGCGTTCGCGTGTACGCGCGTACGTGCGCGTGCTCATAACATAAGCAATTTGCAATTTAACCCCAATGGTTTTAAGGTTCTAAGTAGTACTGCACTGGAGATCACAGACACGGATTGACAAACGAACATTATCAACGATCCGGCATTCATCATTAGCAACGGCAAAGCTGGTAGTTTGACCCGTTATGCTAAATTTGTAAAATCAGAATATGTACTTAATGAAAGTCCATTAAAAAACTAAGAGATTATTGTTGATAATTTACCACTTTACTGACTGACTGACGCGGTTGTCGTCTTCTCTGAATCTGCAAATTGGCATCTATTAAGCGCACTGCAAATGTGCGTGACACAATGCCATTAATGCTCATATAAAAGACGTATAACGAATACATCGCAACATTCAGGTCACAACTTGATGGATGCGTTCAGAAATAAAGAGGAAATTCCCGTTTCTATCGCTCGCCAATGTACCTAATAACGTGTGATAACCGTATCCGTAATTTATTGTCCATTAGTTTCCGCCTGACAGAACTATTGCGTCATTATTAACATGATATGTCTGCAGCACGGTGACACACGATCTATACTAATTAATGGATTCTGTTTTGCCTGGAAAATCACACCCACATAGATGCAGGGATTATGGATAGGAAACATAGACATTGATCTATAGACCGCTCGCTCATCACCAGACTTTATATATGTGCCGAACTGGTAACCAGGCTAGACCTGATGACATAACGTAAACTACTATAAGAATAGTCAATGGAATGTGTTGCTTCAACGTTTAAAAATAATCATGCAACAATATTAGGATATATGCTGATACAATTGTAAGCTTATCACAAATATTCTCAGTGAATGTCGAGAGGCACACTATTGTGATTTGATATGGTGAAAAGCGAAGCGCTACCTGTTTTCGTAAATATCGTCACCTGCTTTAGCATATTTGTTAACGTTAGTAAGATTGGGTTCTCCTAGAATTCCTAGAATCCCAAAGGTAACTGACCTTTCCAGTTTATCAATTCATCATCTGACGCCATAAGACAGCATAACCAGGTACGTGACATGTACGATGACGTAATACTTAATTATAGCATGCATGATTGATTCAGTCCGTCTGTAACGCTTAATAGTCGAATACGTTACAAATATGAATTGTATGTATTTACCATGCAATACACATTATGTTGAATATTTGGAAACTAATTCGATGGTGCGCTGTTTCTGCAGCAACACCAACCAGTCATATTAGTTTTGGCATATGCAATATCTTGCCTTTATAGTTTTCGGGAAAGTGATAGTCAGGACGCATGAGCAAGATGTGGGAGGAGCTTAGCTGAGGATGGGCGGGGCATAGCTAAAAGTGGAAAGGGACATTAGCAAGTTAGTAATACATGTCTAAGAAATGGCGTATTTGATTGTGACGGAAGATGCTTCAGTGACGGATCAGATCCCCCCACTTCTCAGCATTATCGCGCAGCATCTGAGACATTAACGATCTCCATGCAGCATTCTGACGCTTTCCAATCATAGGACAGGCGTAATTATAGTGAATAGTGTTCTTCTCCGTGCGCTGTGTACTTAGTAGATTAGAATTCTACGGCAAATTACACTAGAAACAGATGCGGCGCCTTAGGACGTAAATGGGTTATCAATATACCTGTACTCTCACGGTGGAATTGACGGATATGCAGTAGATATGAAGTGACAGGGTTTAGCCTTGTGGGACAAGCGCACTATCATCAGGCTGGATAGTCTGATCAGTGGATAATCAAGTTGTCTCTGCATTCACCAATCTGTCCTCAGTAACTCTCGGCTATATACGGTTATTAATCGTACACCAGCTGCAGCAGCGACATCAGCGACAACAGCAACATCAGCATCAACCGCAGCAGCAGGAGCCCAAGAACTACCACCTCACCCACCATCTTCACGACCGGCACTATCACCACTACCACCACCACCACAACCACCACCACCACTACCACCACCCCCACTACCGAAACCACAACCACAACAACAACTACAACAACAACGGCCGGCCCACCACCACCACCATCAATCACAAATCCCACTAATACCACACCCTCAACCACAACTACCACTAGCACCAGTACAAAGACCAACAACACAACCACCATCATCCCCGCCACTACCGCCACCACAAAAACAGCAACAACAATATCATCAGTAACGCACGACTCGACATCATCATCATGTTGTTGTTTTTGTTGTTATTATTATTATTATTATTATTATTATTATTGTTGTTGTTGTTGGTGGTGGTAGTGGTGGTGGTGATGTTGTTGTTGTTGTTGTTGTTGTTGCTGTTGTTGTTGTTGTAGTAGTTGTTGTAGTAGTTATTGTTGTTGTTGTTATCAACTATGACGACACCTATAGGAAAAATCATCTAAACAACAACTACAATAAAAACGACTACAGCACCAACACAATCAACAACAATCACGACAGAAACAACGACAACAACTACTACTACTATCACTACTACTACTACTACTACTACTACTACTACTACTACTACTACTACTACTACTACTACTACTACTACTACTACTACTACTACTACTACTACTTTTTATTGATAACACGATCAATGAATCGTACGGAAAACCTTTCATATCCAAAAATATAAGAAAGACTGATGTACAAATCATACGACATACAAACAGTAAATAAACGACAAGTGAAAAGAAAAAACCTTTCAAAAATCCATCTGTCTTTCAGTATAATAAAATACTTCAAAATAGCTGCTCCATAAATATACACATTTAACTTTTTGAACTCCATGGGACAAATACGAAAGAAAACATTTTTATTTTAATAAATATTCTGTTGAATATTTTGAAACACATCTAACAGGGAGTAGGGCTTCACGATATACCGATATTATATCGAATACCGGTATCATAGCTATACCGTTAGTCATACCGAGATGATTTTGCTGATACCGAAATATCGAGATATAAGATAAAACCGGTATAACATGTTGTTAGGCAAATAATATGTTAATAGATAACTGCTTCTAATAGGGCAAGGCCTTTAAATTCTTTTCCAAACCTCTGGGAAAGGGTGGCGACTTCTATTAGGTATATTTCAGGAAAAAATTGAAAAAAATTGATACAAAAAGAAAATCTTCGTGGTAGAACTTTTCACTATCTTACGCCTATGCTTAATGTATACCTTATACCCATCAGCGCGGGAGTGAACTTATTGGTTAGGACCGCCTAAATATTGCGTTTATTTTAATAAACATTGTTTATTTCATCAAAATTAATCTAAAGTTTGACATAAAATGGCGTCGCGAAAAAATAGAAATCACGTGATGTATTAGGCTATAGGACGAGTTTAGGTTGTTACCTGAGCAGCGCGAAGAGGCTAATAGTATAATAACCGGTTAGAGACTTACGCAATCCACACATAGGAAGGGGGGGGGGGGTGTTTAGAGTAGCTACGAGAGTGACAACATAAACTCGTCCTACAGCTGATTAATACGGCGATTAATACTCGGTCGAATGTAATGTAACCAGGTCGGCTGGGATGAAATCGCTCAAGTTAGCAAAAATCTCGCCAGTAAATATACTGCCGAACACATTTACTGATTAGGTAATAGTGAATGTATTGCTCAAATTGTTTTTTAAAACATTATCTTCTGTATATAATCATTATTAATTTGCGATATTGGCATTTGCGACATTGCAACATCTTTTTTTATTTGAGAGGTTTCATTCTAGTCCAGATACATTTCAGTGGAATGCCTCCAATCACCAAAGAGCTTAAATTTGATCGTCCGACTTAAGAAGGGATCTAACCTCGTTTTATTTCTTACATTGTTTTGGGTCAGATTATGTTGGTTTACGATAATACATATACAATGACTTGTCAGTTTGAGTTTTATTTCATCGTTTAAGAATCATACACGTAAGATTTACAAATATTGCATAGCATACAATTACTATGCACAATGTAGCCCACAATATTGGTTATTGCAATACGGCAGGCAAGAGGAAAGCGCGGTTTGATGATATCGCATTTTTCGATTGAATTGTACATCAGGGAGGCCGTTCTGACCAACAATTCTGAGCCCAAAAATGTGATAAAAGTTTATACTAATGCATAATACGCACCACCCCACCCACCCCTTCTGGCCTTGAGCAAAATGAGCAAAAATCTGCGCAATATAGACACGAAATTATGGTATACATCAATGCAGATAGCCAGGAAAATTAGTAAAACGTATCTTTACATTCATATCCAACGTGTTTGACTCATAGCATTGATATTTGTCAGTCAAATGTCAACAGCTGTAGCTGTTCGCAGGTTAACTGGCCGAGTTTATATGGAACGAGATGGTCATTGGTTACCGGTATCTTGATCTCCACGCGAAAATATTTGTAATTTCGTGGCAAATTCAAATCATTTGTAGGGACGATTTGGGAGGGTTTCAGCTGTTTTGGGATATGATTTAAATCAAGACAGTTAAAATTTAGCGTTTAATATCAGGATTCATGTAATTTTTCGGTTTTATTGTGGAAATTTGCAGGGACTATTTAAGCAGTGCTGTTATACGTTGAATATGGAATCATACTACTCATGTCTCACTCCATTTTTCCCATCGGAATAATACCGGTATTAAGAGTATACCGGTATGGAAATTGATATCGATACCGATATTCACTTTTCTAAAACTGTGAAGCCCTAACTGGGAGTCATTCCTGTATATGGCAGCAGCGGGATCCAGTCGAACCAGTTTCAAAACAGCCAACATCTTACATGTATGATTGTCCAGAACGTGCGATTCGTGGAAGTCTGGGTTCAAAGGAGTAAATGTTAATTAACATTAAATATATAATTACATTCTTTCCGTCCTAACAGTATTTTTTAAATATCTGGTCTGTCAAAATATGTATATACTAATAAAATAAACGCCATACGTTCATTATTATGACCAAATTAAGCATCTATTATGCTCTATTCTGAATAGGCCCGGGTAGTCTTTCATATAGCCAACAAAGCGCAAGCATATAAACGCAAACACTTTGTCAGCAGTGTGGCGCGCAATAGTAATATCTCCGCGGCATTTGAATGTGTCTCTTTACATTTTGAGAGAGATTCTAAAATTATCCGGGATTGTACATTGTCAAACAATGACAACACTCGCTGCTATTTTATAATGATCATAGCTACAATGATAAGGCGATTCCAAAATATAATACTGGATCGTTTGTAATTGATAAACATAGGATGGTTTTAGGCCATAATTGTACAGTGCGTTTTGCACCGTCCTAAACAAATAACAGACGACTGATGATTTTGAAACCGAATGACTGGAAGCGGCAGTTACGCGAGCTGCAACAGCCTTCATTCCTAAGGGTAAATCTGCATTAAAAATGTATTCTTAAAAATATACTTCCATAACCAACATTAAATTATACTCAAATTGACAAGGATGCAATATAAATGTTAAACGATTTACGTATTCGTCACATTAAAAGAAATAATCACGGCGGTGTTTTGATGGACAGATTGCCATTTTCAAATGATATTAATCTACCTCTGCACCATATTCTTTTAAACGTTCTGCGATTTCGTTTTTAATATACTTATGGCATTCGCCTGTAACACAATGTGCCAATAGCACATACAATATTCCGGTTACACATTTTAAATGATCGGGTGTGATAGTAGCATTTGCATCATGCACTACGCAGCAGCGATGTTTCCAAATGATCCGCATTTCGATGCGTAAGCAGAATAACGCAATAGCTTTATTATTCATTTGTAGTGACTCATTTGCAAGGTCTTGAAACAAAATATTGTGTGGTCTTATGTCCGATGTAGGAACACCGAGATCTGACAAAATCCTACTTGCATACACCCATAACCGAGCGACAAAATGGTATTCAAAGAATAGATGTACCAATGTTTCCTCAGATAGTGTACATAAAACGCACTTATTATCATTTTCAGCACAGGGTTTGCTTTTGTCTTGAGATGTTTAACCCAAAGCGTTCTGTGTATTAGTCTCCAAACTACATCTGTTGCCTGATTGGGAATATTCGACGAATGTATGTTTTTTCATATTACCTCCCAGGTCGGAATATTATAACCACGCTGCTCCCATGCATAAATAGCTCGTGGAAGGGTTGCATGTAATTCTCTAAGGAGAGTATGCCAGCTTCTTACTGCCATTCTGCAGGAAGATTCCTTATCATCACTGTTGAAGTTTAGTTCGGCTTCTGCACCAATAAGATCGGCACTGTATAGAGAAAACCAAGCTTTCGGTATAGCTTCTCGTATGCGAGCTAACAGACGCGTAGCATCTATTGGTCGAAGAGCAGTAACATAGCAAATCGCAGCCAGTGATGTCCATTCCCTCCTAATAACGTCAACAACGTCGCATACATATTTAATGATTTTCCCTGCCATTGATGGATAGTACATAGCTTTGACTTGGTGAGGGATGCGATTATTGCCCTATAACCCCAATTGTAAAACATTTTCCCAGTATAGTGGTACATCTTCAACTTTAATAAACGCATCAAAACCAGTTTTTAGCTCGAGAAAATGCAGAGGAACTCGCATATAATTCGGGGGCGGATTTGTGGCACAAAAAGCTTTTGGTTGAGAAAGGCATTATGATACATTTGCCCACTGAATATCGGAATGAAGTAATGCCTTTAAAAATTTGAAACGCAATGGCGTGCTCTTCATTCTAACATCTACAAGGTCAAGCCCGCCATGAATTAAATCATTCATGCAAACAGCCTGTGATACAAGACATGCCTTACCTTCCCATTACACTCCTTGGGCCATTCTATTTATTTCACACCTGACATGTGTGGGCATATATATAACAGAGGTCGTATACCATAACTTTGAAAGTATTAAGGTATTTATAACCACGGTTCTGCCAAAAATAGTTAAATGCCGATGCTTCCACGCATTACAGGTTTTCTTCATTTTAGCTATTCTCTCTTCCCGGTTAAGGTTCTCTTCACCCTCTGTACTGAATGAATACCTAGAATCTTAATTGATTCATTTGTCCATCGGATGTCAAGTGGCTTATCACACCTACTCTGTCACTGTCCCAAACATAATCCAACTGATTTAGCTGTGTTTATCTTCAGGCCAGAGGCAATGTGAAAATCCAATAAAATCGTATCAAGACTTTTAAAATCAGCATTGGTTCCTGCAAAAACAGTTGTGTCATCGAAATATTGAGACACCTTTATGGGCCGCTCCAACCCATGAATATCTATACCATGCATGTGACTGAGTGATTTAAACCTACACTTCCATCCTAATCGACCAAATGCGTTTTCGATGTCTAAACCTATAATGGTTCCTTGGGCCTTACCTTTCGTTTGTGCCAGGTTCTCCCGCAAAACCTCAATATAATCTGCCATGTCTACGACCACGGGATTAGCTGGTTTATGAACATCAGCTACAGTAGCCATTTTGTGAATGACAGCTACAGCAGCCGGTTCCGGCTCTTGGCGATTCTTAGGCTCTGAAGCATTTCGAGTTTGATCCTTTGTTGCTTCCTTACATCACCATTTATAATGATCAGTTGACCCACAAATTAAGCATTTGCCCGTATGCGGACATCCGCTAGCTAGGTAGCCAGTACACTATTAGAGCCGGGATTAGAAAAATACCACCACCTTCCGTAGGCAACTGTTTCGCGATCCGCGGATCTCACCACCCTCTTAATTCCTGAGGCATAGGAATTTCAGACATGGGCCACACAAATACATACCAGGGCGATATACCAACCACACATTACAGGGTCCGAGCGTGCATTTAGAGACAAGCCGTCTTAGTGCTATACCGATCACCTGTGATCAATTACACACAGGGTCCGAACATCCATTTAGAGATAAGCTGTCTTAGTGCTATAAGCCTCCATCATCGTTAATATAACACAGCTTCGAGTGATGGCAAAGGAATTCGGTCTTAGAGGCTATTCTAAGGCCCGCAATGCTGACCTGCTCCAGATGATTGCCCACGCCGATGCCGCGGAGTGGCGAAAGTGACTCCCCACCCTTGCCGAGGAGTGGCTAAAGCGACTCTCCCGAGCACAACAGACAGGGATGTTTCTGGCGCTCACCTCTGGGGATCCATTGAACCCTCACAAGTTGTATGAGGAGACGACTGTCAGCTTACGGGCCAAAGGTGTAGCAACTCGGATGGCAAGCCGTCCACAGGAACGCCTACCTCTTCTAGAGAGAATCAGAAGAGGATTGATGGGGGGTGGTGCGAGCTCTGAATCCTTAGCCCGGAGTATGAGGCGAGAAGGTCAGCAGATTCTCAACGAGTGTCTCGTTGAGACGGAGACAGAGGAAAAAGGACGGCGAAGAGTATGCTGGATATTCTTCAGAGGGCTAGAAGGAGACATTACCGGTCGGATCATGGAGAAGCTCCAGACTCTATAGAACGCCTTCTACCCTCGGTATACCCACACCTATCGAATCCGCCACATCGAGGATGGTAGGGTAATGCTCTTCCACAAGATTGCTCCAGGGAGTCCCTGGATGAACACACTAGAGGCAGCCCAGACCTGGGTGGAGGCCAGAGAGCAAGCCCACCTCGACTCAGACAATATCAATCGACCTAACACCGCATGGGCCTTCGTCAGATCAATCAACGTTGATACCAAGGTTGTCATTGACAACCAACCTCTTCTAGGGACAGGACCTCTACCAGCCTGGCTCAGATGGAGGAAGGGAATTGTAGCACCCGAGAGCTACAAAGACAACATGTGTCTCTGGACATGTTTAGCAGTCCACCAGGGTGCGAGAGCTGATAGAAGTACAGCTCCTCTGCGAGAGCGTGTTAAACAGTTCTACGTCCTGACCAGGCATGTGGCTGACGTACAAAAGACGTCCCTAGACCAGCTGGATAAGGTAGTGTTCTTTGCGAAGACAGGGGGATTCGCATGTTCGAGCCCACCAAAGAGGGTATGTGGCAGCTGACCCGGAAACCTGCACACTACCCGACCATCATGACAATAGGCGTGTACGACCACCACCCCTTCTTCATTAAGGACATCTCCAAGCTGGCACAGACTTTCCTCTGTGGGTACTGTCAACAGCAGTTCACCCAAGCATGCCATCTCCATCACCATGCTGACTGTCCAGGGGGAAAAACGGGCATCGATTGCCCTAGGGAGAAGGTATCAGTACCGCAGTCAGTATACGAGAAGGCTTTCTGTCCACCCCAACCGGCCAGTTCAGTGGCTACTCATTGGATTGAATATGAGTCAAGAAACCGAGGAATTCACATACACCACGCAAAGTGTGGTCTCGTTGGTGAGCGTTGGATCGAGGGGGCTCCTGTAGATGGTTATGATCCGACAACCGACACAGTATACCAGTTCCATGGCTGTCACTGGCATGGATGTTCACAATACCAGCGAGGTGAGGATCCCGAACAAAGATACCACACGATGGGCATGAGAGACGTGTAACTGAGAGCATCTGGATGCACGCTTGTGGTACAGTGGGGCTGCTGTATAAAATGCTGTCCAAGCGTCCACGTACTGGGGCGGACGTTACCATACCCACACTTTATCAGCTATGAGTTTCAAGCCCTTCTAGATGGGATCAAGACCCACCATAGATAAACTCTCACGGTCGAGAGTGCCCACATCCCAATATCGGTGTCAGTCGGCTGCTCCTTAGATGGTAGCACGAGCTCGCCAACTCACCTGTGTAATGTTAACTCCAAAGTGTTGATCTCAGAGTACATGCGGTAGATCCAATGACGTGCCTCCACAATCCGTGAATGTATCGGGGTGCAGGACTTACCCACAGACTTGGACAAGTTACCTCCACACCAACAACGTCTGATGCGCGAGAGGTGTGACAAGGTGCCTGTGCTAGGGTCCAACTCTGGTCAGTACGGCCTGAACTTCATCAAGAAGTACTCCGTAGACAAGCTTACTACTTCGTCCAAAGGACACGCGACAACGGTGAAAGTTGCCAACAAGGCTAGCCATTCAATGTTCCTCATTACGTCTGAACTAAGGTTTCTTGATGTAATCAACTACCTCAGCCCAGGGGTTTCTTATGAGAAATGGGTCAAAGCCTACGGCTGCATGCAACAGAAGAGCTGGTTACCTTATGAATGGTTTGACTCACCTGAGAAGCTTGACTAGCCTGAACTACCTGATTATCCTGCATGGTGGTGCAAGCTCAATGGTGGTTACCTTGTTGAGTTGTGGAAAGCTTGTAAACAGACCTTCAGAGATCTGGGGATGAAGAGGTGTGCTGACTGGTTGCGATATTACAACAACTTGGATGTTAGCCCGTTTATTGAAGTCTTAGAGATGATGTGAGAATTCTACACAGAACGAGGTATTGACATTCTGAAGGATGCGGTGTCACCTCCCGGTGTGACGCTTCAGTACTTACTTCATGGTACTGCTGAACATGAGCCGGATATTAGCCATTACTCTCCAAGCAAGGAAGCTTACGAGATGTTAAAGGGTGCTGTTGTTGGTGGCCCGAGCGTTGTGTTCACATGATACCATGCGTCGGGTCTTACTCGAATTCGCCAAGGTAAGCGAGTATGTCAACGTGTCCTTGGTTATGACGCGAATGCTCTGTATTTGTCAACCATGGCCCAAGCAATGTCTTGTGGTAAAGAAACTGTACGTTGGTGGGTTGGTCGTGTAAGCAGTGATATTGAACACTTTAAGGAGGATCTGCTAGCGGATCGTTGGTTCGGGTTTGCTGAGGTCGAAATTGAAGTACCTAAAGCGTTATGGCCACAGTTCGAGGTGATGTCTCCCATCTTCTATAATCGTGAGATCCCAGAAGAGGCTATACCTTCGGAGATGCTTGCATACCTTGATAACACAGGTAGACAAACGTCTACAACTAGCAAGATCGTTGGTGCACTCTCTGGTAAGAAGAGGGTATTGTATGTACCAAACATCAAGTAGAGACTACTGCTATCTATCGCACTATAGACTGCACCTCGCAGACACCTTTTGCATGGTTTGTAGACTCTGTTACTGAGGCACGTCGTACCGGGGATGTTGACAAAAGTAAAGCCTTGTTGGCTAATCTCTTAAAACGCCTCGGCAACAGTGAATATGGGAAGCTGATCGAGGCATTAGAACATCATACCAACACAAACTTCACTAAGGATGAACGAGTGGTAGACAGAGCCTTGTGTAGTACATGGTTGGAGGATCTAGAGGAGGAGATCGGTGATTCCTGCGAGTTGCAGAGCCGTAAGGCTAAACTCACCATCCGCCACCTTTTCCATGTGGGTATAGCAGTATACGAGATCGCGAAGCTGTGAATGCTGGAGTTATACTATGACTTCCCCAACCGCTACGTAGCTCATGACAGGTTCGAGTACCTGCAGATGGACGCCGATTCTGCCTATATCACCATCGATGAGGTGATACGCCAAGAGATGTGAACGGAGTATGAGGCCTGCAAACGAACTGGTTGGCATGGGACAAATGGTCTTGCCGTACTCCTGGATTGTTCAAGCTCGAGTTCGAAGGCACTCGTTGTAATGCTCTCCTGCTCCAAGTGCTAGTACATGGAGAATACAGCCCGCTCGAACAGCAGGAACTTGCAAGTGAAATGCTCGACCAAGGGAATGTCTAAGCGGCAGAATGACGTCTCCTGGCAGATATTCTATAGTGGCCTCCATGGTGTAGTGGACAGAGCCACCAATCGAGGCCTCCGTCTGTGCAACCAGGGTATGGTGACGTATGAACAGGGAAAAACTTGGTCTCTCCGCCTACTATAATAAGAGATGTGTGCTACCAGATGGTGCCCACACCTAGTCCATCGAATATCGCAGCCCAAATGCGGCACCGCCTACTATGGTTCAATCAACGCATGAGCAAGTCAGCGCTTGCGATCTGGAGGATGTCTACTTGGTATAAGCACTCCTTGTGGAGGTAGCCGGGTGGCTGTAAGAATAAGCTGTAGCTCCTCTCGCACAAACGGCCACCTAGGACTGCTCTGCACGCCATGCTGGTGTGCCAGGTAGTACAGCGTAGGCTGTCCAGCCGTATCCACATACCTATCAATCTTGTGTGTACATCTATCGACCAGTTGGGGTCAGTCGTCCGCCTACGTCCACCCTCCAACTCGCCAGGCTCATACAAATACCGAACCAGGGAATTGGACAGAAGTCTTTCTCAGAGCACAGCCGTTTCAACTGTTGAACAGAGTGTAGTCATTCCAATGGTTGGGCCACATAGATCACTGAATGGCATTGACAGTCTTCTGTCCTATCAGCCTAGTAACGTCAGCATTGGATCTCTCCACCACAATGGGCAGCCCTCTCCCCCATACCATGGAACGACCACCAGTCGGGACGACGACAGCCATCTCCTGAGCATACTGATGTGGGAACAGCCTCTCTGCCAGTACCCGGTTCCACTGCTCAACGATAGCCTGGGCACAGTGATGTCCAACCTCGCCTTCCCTAATTGCCACACCATGTTTCTGCATGAGGGCCACAGTTTCACCTCTAACTCCTTACCCTTATCCACTTGCAGCAACTCTGGCCACTGGAGGGGATTTTGTGGGTCCTCATAGATATTCTGGAGCCCGGCAGCCATCTGACCCACGGACTTATCCATGAGAGGCATTGCCGCCTTGTATCTACTGGCGACATCGGCAATGGTGAGGGGGTACTTGTAGGTCTTGCATGTTCCTCTGGAACATACCCGATCATGCAGAAGGAACAGCACATCAGCCTGATGGACTCTGGTCCGGACAGGTTCATCGAAGTGTGCATACTGCATGTGCCGTGGACGAGGTCTGTAGATCTGCCACATCGCCTGCTGGTAAGCCACTGGTTAACCATCTCCAAGATGTATCTATGCCCCTTGCGACGTGCAGCCTCGAGCAGTTGGTGAGCCTCATGATATTAACCACCGGAAGATCTTCAAGAGTGGCAGTCGGAATGACTGAGACCATGGGTGACCTCTTGGACTTCATCTCTGATGTCAACACGTGTCCGCTCCTGTACATTTCGGGCAAACTCTAGACAGACGAACAGACGACCGTCATTCATCTGACAGTGGTCTCCGTGGCTGACCACCTTCTCTAATACCTGTGAACACTGCTGTCTAATCTCTGCAGTGCTGGCGCCGTCACTGAAAGGAAGCTTATCAACAAAGGCGTGCCAGTTAAGGGACTTGACCAGGTCATACAGAGAAGCTATCTTATACAGCATGTCTTAAATGTGCAGCAGCCCAGATGACTGTGAATGCTTTTGCAACATATGGGAGCCATGGACCGGCAACGCGAAGGAATGTGCCTACCCCCGAGGCGATGGCTGGAATGGCCGCGGAGATCTTCTCAACTCCATGGAGAGCATTGTTGGCGAGTTTGCGGACCGTCTCGCCAGCCTTCATCATGAACAGAGCAATCAGAGCCCCAACTGCCACTAGTGGGCCAAGAGAGCCCTTCACATAGGTACAATAAATTCCCTTGGCTCGGTGGATTAGTCGGCGGGATTCTGGCACTACATCATCACCATCAGAGGCGTCCTCTTCATAGGCATCCTCATCATTGTCCTCGTCTTCAACATAGTCATCCTCATCATAGTCCTCATTGTAGTCTTCAACTGGATCCTCTGGCTCATGCATTGCATGTGGTTCCTGTTGATTATATGGTGGATTTAAACTCGCTATATATAGCACTATAGACATGACATCTGCACTCTTGAATGTAGGCATGTTTGCGTTGGCGTATTGAAGTCTCAGCTTCGCTGACCATAAAGCAGCGGAGGTAGAGAGAAAACGTCATAACCAGGCGATGAAGAAGCTGTCTATGGAGAAGTTTGAGTACAGCAAGGCACTCGAACATATGCACCAAAGTGAGGCACGCCGATGGCAACAAAATGCTCAAGTCACCCAGAGTCCCGATGAGTACTACACGGCTGTAAAGCTCTCTGAGCCGACGCTCGACTATGAGGCATCAGGAGATCAGAAGATGGCCGAGGCCATAGTAGTAGTGGCTGCTGTAGCAGCAGTGGTAGCTGGTGGAGTTATGCCCTACACGGTTCACAGAGCTACAAACTAAATATCTCCATTTTGCGAGAAGTGAACCTTGCCATATCCAAAGTACAACACCTTTAATCCGACTGGGCGAGTACCCCCTCGCTCTCCATGCAGGTTCCAAAATCTGAAAGCTGAGCTGGTTGTCCAGGTTAGGTGGGATGTTCCTTCCTTCGAAGTGGCACTGGCCTTCGAGTGCCGACTCGAGATCCCTGTGGGAGCTCTCTCTTGTTTACTCTCTGGGTCTGTGAATGACAGAGACATTGTTGGTGTATACATATGTCTTAAACCTAGTCATATGCAGCGGGAACTGCGGGAATAGGTGGGCATAGGTAGACCACGGGGTGGGCCAAGGAAATAGGTAGCAGTGCTCAGAATACTGGCCCTCCCAGCAGGGGCATGTCCTTTGGGCCAACCACCATTATCGGGAATTGGAAATCCTCAGTCCGTGTGGTCGACTATGCGCTACTGACTCTGACATTGCCCGCCATGCCGCATATGCTACTGTTGTGTCATGGATCTGCCACGCTTCCATTATATATATATATATATATATATATATATATATATATGTATATATATATATATATATATATATATATATATATATATATATATATATATATATATATATATTATCTTAAAGCTAGACATAGGCCACGATGATGTCGGACATAGCACTCGTTCCTAGCCTTAGAACCATGGTTCCATTAATGGGACACGTTCGCCAATGATCGTAACAGCAACAGTACAGCAGGGACCACCGATGGCGATCGTTGGGATGGTATGTCTTATTCCTAGACAGTGGTCGACAACCGTACTCGCCACTGTAGCGAGGACAGTGGCTCCAGCAGCAGGAATAACCTCATCACCACCTGTCATCTTCACCACATTCGCGGCTACGTTACTGGCGACATGAATGGTCAGAACCTTACCGTGTGTCAGTGGCTTCTGGGGCCTGCTTTTGAGCAGCTTCTCCACCTTCTGGAGACTCGCCTGGCTCTCCGGGAGTTGCTTTACAATCTGTACCGTTGACATCATAGTTTACACCTTGAGTATACAACGCATTTAAATGTGTATGTTCTACCTCGAGAGCGCTTAGCAGATCTACCCAGTCTGCATCTGTTAGATGATTAGATTGGCACTCGGGAATGTCTATACAGTTCTGCTCTATACATAGCAGCTTAAACCATGGACCTACTCGTGCTATGTACTAGGTACTATGACGTTTTCCGCACCGAATTGAAGAACTATAAGAAGATGAGCTCGCCCGGCTCTCTAACACTGAGGTAGTAGAACAGCTGACAGCTGCGAAACTCTACCTAGGATTTGGTAAGGGGCAGATCTGCTTCGTTGAATACCTCATTATGGGTGGCAGTATAGTAGACCAGATCCTGCATACTAAGGGAGTCTACAGGGATTGGGAGTAGCTGCCGGACGTGTTCCAGCAGTTTCAGGCATCCATGGCATCTCCTGACTCTAAGTTGAATAACTCTCTGCGCTACTACAAGCTGGAAAAAGGCTGTACCACCGAACCCCACATTCCTTGGGTGTGTATGCTGACAGCGTGTTTGGGGGCTGTCGAGCAGGCCAAGCTAGTTCAGTCAATCTCATTTGCCATGACTCCCATGACTCTATGAGCAGGATCTACCAGCGGCGGAGAAGACTGGTGACGAGCACAGCAATAGCCAGACCTGACGCCACTCGTATGGCTATCGCCCTGCTAGCAGTGATAGCACTGCCAGGTGTGTGTGGGGGGGGGGGTCAGCACGGGCCACAGTTTGTCATCCAGCACTCCTGCTGTTCCAGCGGTCGGAATGACAGTTCTGTGGTACAATGACACTGGCCCTCGCAGGAGACCATGGGGACCTAGGCGGCATGGGCGTCAGGACGATATGCGCAGCCAAGTTGATGTCAGTGTTAAACCCAAAGTGCACATCTGAGGAATTCCCCTCGACTATCATATTTATTGTAGGCCCTAATTTTCAGATCCTCGACACTCATGATCAAATTGCTCGAAATAAGTCATAGGTGTGGCAATATAGCTAAGTCGAGCTTACGACAGGCCTTCTGTAAGGCTTGTTGGAACTTGGCTACTGGGATCTGCAACAATGATCATGTCCTCAACGAGACTGCTGAGCATGGCCTGTACCTCTTTTCCACTCACCCCATCAATGGAGTTGCACAGCATGGTCTGGGCTGTCAGAAGAAAATAACATAATACTTCTAAGGACTGGTTGATTCGAACGATCCCTGTTGGTGTGAGCACTGAGGTTGGTCCGGCCTGATTCCGGTGATATGCATATTCTGCGCCAGTGTTCCGGGCTCTGAGTCTGGATAGAATGAGAATGTCGCTGTCTTCCGATGGCCGATTTTTCGGGGTGTGTTATAGTGGAAGCCTGAGTAGTCTCATCTCGGGTTGCCATACATAATGCCTAGACCGCTGTTATATCCACCATGGAAACGATAGTCTGAGTGGGCGTTGAGCTCTCATTGGAGTCTACTGGCTGCTGTGGCTCGCGGTTCCCATGGTGATGATACCCTCAGTTACTGCTGGCTGCGGATCGAAATCATACGCATCAGGCAGGCTTACGCCCAGCTCATGGAGGATTTGTCTCACTGTGTAGTACACATAGAATCTGAGACAGCTGGCAATGAGCACAGCTTCGGGGGTACCAGAACAGAAGTGCAGCAAACCAGCACCGAGGCCGCATCTTGCCATGGCACACCACACAACGAAGTTCAGCTGTTGGTCCCAGAATGAGAGATTTGGGCCTGCCATCCAGGTATGAGCTTTCTTCGCATCCTTGATGGTGATTACAAGGTTGGTCAGTGGTCGTGGATTTATGGAGAAGCTAATGCGGGACAGCCCGTCGAATGTGATCGAAATAGGTGTTAGGTCTGGTATGTTATCTAGGAGACCACGTAGCCCAGCTCTCGAGCCCGTCCAGAGTATACCCAGGAGGGACAGTTGGCTCTTGTCGATTGCCATGAGGTTCGTCGGGAAGGCCATCTATAGAAGTGATCTTAAAGCCGCCGTTCCAGCCACGATGCAACATACTATTTGGTACCGTAGAGATCTTCGATGCGGCCCGCTGCAGCATCTCTTTTTTTAACTCCTCCATGTCAACCCAACCGCTGGAGCCTTTGAGTTATTGCTGGCGCACTTTGGGTTTCTGTGTGCAGTACATGGTTTGGAGCTTCAATATATGGTGGTACTCTTCATTACTGACCTGCCCATCCTCGAGAGCTTTGCTGACAGACTCGTCGATAGCCCGTAGGCTGCTCTGTGCTAGCGCTACATACTTAGCATGCTTCTCCAGCTTGCTGGTGATCTGCTGCTGTCCAACCACCAAGTCTGTGAGCAGGACAGTAGTGGAAAGAGTCACACCACCCAGTGGGATAGCGACGATAGTATCTACCCTTGTAGCGAGGGTGGCAACAGCGGCCACACCAGCACTGGCTTCAGTCACACCCGCAACTGTGGTTGTGCACGCTAGACTGTTGTATGCTGTTTTATATCGCCTGCATGTTCTGCTGTACTTTTCTGTCTCATGAACAAGATTCTGTCTGATGGTGTCAATCTGCTGGCGTAGCCAGCCATGTACTGTACCACCTTCCTCAGGTGCTAATGCGGGATATAGTTCAGGCTGCTTTCGCCACTCCAATGTAGCCATGATATACCTAGTTCTTAAACGTGAGCTAGCTCTGCATCACCTGTAGGAGCTGCTGTGGAGACCTACCTTCCGCAAGCATCCCTCATCCAGAATAATGGCAGGGGCCAGTTGCTTTCACAGCCATGACATCTGGAACTTCACCTTGCCACGCTGATAGTATGCCCGCCATTGGTGGAATTTCTTGGACATATACTTCTGCTCCTTGTCCTCTTCCCACTGCAAAACCTCTACAGACTCATCACACTCGTCATCCAATTAATCATAACAGTTTGGCTCTACGATGCCCTCCCCCTGCTGAATGAGGCTCTCCCATTCTTTGGCAGAGTTGAAGTCCCTTTGTCTGCTTGCCTCTCTAGCGTTCTGTGCATACCAGCTCACCCGCTGCAGTCACTCCCCTTCTTGTCAACAGCGCATTTCCTGTACTGCTATGTCTGCCATCCCGGAGACGGTGTGCCGCTCCTCTATCTCCTTTTTCCACAACTCGGCGAATGCCTGGTAGGTCTGATATGATATTGTCATCGTCATGATGGGGATAGGTCAATAAGTAGTAGCAGCATAAACTATAATTGGGCATCCGACAGACCATACATGCTGTCATATAGAGTAATGGTTGAGCTGTCATACAGGTGATTTACATGACTGAACATGTTTGGGCTGATCGCTTTCCACAGTTTGCTGGTGGCACCTGGTAGATATTCTATCACATCTAACCATATGTCAGTCAGTGCGCTGTGGTAGGTACTTCCCGGTGGCGGATGTAACACATAGGTGTGTACGTACGTGGTGAAATGCTGAGCTACATTTAAGAGAACCCATTCTGTGTGATACTGAACTGCACATCTACCAACTAGAGATGGGCTGATGACATTCTCCCCCATTTTGGAGTAGCAATCGGGCAATCGGCATGGCTATACACTCTGTTTAAACCCTATATATATATATATATATATATATATATATATATATATATATATATATATATATATATATATATATATATATATATATATATATATATATATATATATATATATTAGGCTTGCGCGATTTTTGATTTGAAACATCGCGATCGATTTTATGAAAAAAATCGCGATTTTCGATTAAATCGTAGGTCCAAATTCCCAAAAGTATAAACCGGGTTAACGTGACTCGTTTCTAGAAAGTACAAAAATAGCACGAAATTAGAACACATGATGATGTTCATGCGACGAATTCTTACCATCTTACTTCTATGCTTAATGTATATCGTATATCCATCATCGCGGGCGTGAAATTATTAATTGGGACAGCCTGAATATTGCGTATAGTTTAATAAACATTATTTAATTCATCAAAATTTGAGATAAAATGTCGCCGAGAAAAAAATATAAATTACGTGATGCTTCCGCTTATAGCTTATGCCTTTGTAGGACGAGTTTAGGTAATAACCGGAGTAACGCGAAGACGCTAATATTAGTAGCGCGGGAGATATTGCGCAATTCACATACATAGGACGGTAGGTTTGAGTAGGTACTAGTGTAACCGCGTAAACTCGTCCTATAGGGCGGTTTATAGTTGCTTTCAGAATGTACGATTTACATTTAAGAGTAATCAATAGAAAGCACAGTTCAAAATTAAACAATCTGGAATGCTGTTGCTTTATTTTCTTTAATTTGACATGACAACCGAATCAAAAAGGAAAAATTATTAGACAGTCTGAAATTGCTAACTCTAGAATTAAACAGAATTATGTTCACTGATTGCCTAACACTCTGAAACTGTATATACTTGGCATTTCTCTGTCGCGATATGAATGAATATAACTGTCTAGTGTTCAAAATAAGGTTGTTCTGTATTTTAGTTTAAAAAATGACTACCTTATGTACAGCAATAACCCATTTCTAAGAATACCAATCTGACATTTTTTATAACCAGTTATTATATATTTATTATAATCTAAATCCCGATGACCCCCACAATATGACCACTATAATTTTAGTACTTTGTTATTGAGATGGCGGTACAATAACAGTAATAATTATGTCATTACTAATTATGAAGTACGTGTAAATAATAACTGCAACTTTCATAATAATTCTAAGTTACTACTACTACTACTACTACTACTACTACTACTACTACTGCTGCTGCTGCTGCTGCTGCTGCTGCTGCTGCTGCTGCTACTGCTACTGCTATTGCTGCTGCTGCTGCTGCTACTACTACTACTACTACCACTACTACTACTACTACTACTGCTGCTGCTGCTGCTGCTGCTGCTGCTGCTGCTGCTGCTGCTGCTGCTGCTGCTGCTGCTACTGCTACTGCTATTGCTGCTGCTGCTGCTGCTACTACTACTACTACTACCACTACTACCACTACTACTACTACTACTACTACTACTACTACTACTACTACTACTACTACCGAAAGCACAAACAGTGGTTATATAACTAGATAAATACCAAAATATGTAATTATGAATTGATATATAATGACTGATCGCCATAACATTTATAATTTCTGTAAATTCATATTCCCCATATGCCATTATGTGGCCTGGGGGTGTAAATAAAATAATCTGAATCTGAAAAACCTGATTACCCACTAGGCTACTAAAGCTGCCACCATGTTGAGCTACGATGACACGCGCTATGCTAGAACTGTCGGCAACTGACTAGCACATTTGCGCTCATATCGCTTACGATTCGATTACTAGCAACTATCGGCACCTACTTGCGCTGTCCGTTTCCAAGTCGTAGGTGCTCTTATGTCAATTGGAAACGCAGCATGAATTAACAGGTCATGTATTTATTTTGAAATGACCGTTCATATTTGCAATATATGTTTGTTGTGCGGCATCTCATTAAAATGGGTATATGCCTATTGTATCGCATGTATCCAAGAAATCACAACAGACTCAGGGTCTGCAGCGAAAGAAAAAAAATTATATGGCGATTCGCCGGAGTAACTAGCTGGTTTTCTCAATGACAAAGGTGTTACCTCGCTATTGTTAGCTTGTTTATTGTAGCGCTTTTTGTTGTGATTCGTAATTATTCGACACATGCATGGCACGGCGGGATATACACACAATGAACACAGGCGTGAATCGATTATAAGTGTACTCATGTACTGATATAATGCGACGGAAAAGAACACACTTCAGATTTTGTAAAAACATTACATTTTTGATGATTTTCTGATATTTCCTCAATTACATCGTAAAAATCGCGAATTTAAAAATAAATCGAACTTCACGATTAAATTGAAAAATCGCGCAAGCCTAATATATATATATATATATATATATATATATATATATATATATATATATATATATATATATATATATATATATATAGTGGAGCCGATATTTGCTCACTCAACCGGTCTAGCTGGTCTCGTGGACGTGTACAGCGTTGATGCTGCCAAGGTTAAGGAAAGTGATGGCACGTCGTTCATCCATCAATGTGGAGCAGACTCCAAGACACTCTCCCTCCATCCCGTTGGTGCAGATGGTGTAGAGCTGCTCACTGACCTAAAGGAGGTATCGACGGAACGTCTGGGTCGAGAGAGAGATGGGGACAAAATGGTGGTCCGCTATGTCTTCCCGAAGAAGAAGTTCATCCTCCACCCCCTGATAGAGCAGCCACCATAATAATAATAGTCCATTTGTAACGCGCCAAAATCCATGCGCAGCATGCTCTAAGCGCTTAGAAAGCTTATCTAGAATATTCTAGAAAAAAAAAAAGAAAAAAAATACAGATCAAGGTGTTGGATAACATTTTTGAAAGTAACATGTCTTGAGTCTAGATTTAAATGTGCTCAGGTTTGGGGATGTTTTGATGTCCAAAGGCAATTTATTCCATAGGATGGGAGCTGAGTAAGAGAATGTGTTTTGGCCATATGTATTCATTCGGAATTTAGGAATGTTAAGTTGTTTTTTGCTTTCTGATCTGAGTGAACGGCGGGGACTGTAAAGTACTATGAGTTCGGCGAGGTAGGCCGGTGCAGTACCTTCTAGGCATTTGTAAGTTAAGCAGAGAATTTTGAACTCGATACCTTTATCGACGGGTAGCCAGTGTAGATTACGGAGTATTGGAGTAATGTGATCGTATTTACTACATAGTGACACGACACATGTTGATGATGTTAACACGTTGGACGCTGATTCCAGATTTCATGTTTTAGAGATGACTCTGAAGCATGCCCCACCGATGTCACATGATGGTGTGGTGTTGTCCCTAGTGAAACAGCTGCAGATTGTCTTCGAAAGGAACATGGTGTTGATTCGTGCTCGACATGGTGGTAAGTGGCGAGCGCGGGTGCTACTATATATACCTCCACCAGTTATTGACTTGGATGTCACCCCACTCTCCACCATAGTGAAGAAGAATGGCACGGTCCAGAAGCTTTATAACAGCGGGGACATCTTTCCTGACTTATATAGGACAGGTCTCAACTCTAGTTGCAGTGGGTGATAAGATTGGGGTCACTGGAGGAAAGCTCCTACTGCGTCGCCCCTTTGATGGACCAGAGGAAGCCATCGATCCTCCAAGGCGAATGGTGCAGTGAAGTTGCTTGAGCGTGTCAGTCTCTCAAGTCCGCAAACAATCTATATTGTTATACAACTGCAGCTTCTAACTGGTGCTAAAGTGAAGCAGCTTAGATCCGCCCTGATGGGATGAAGATCGGTATCGAGGCCGGTACAGGGCTCGATCTGACACAGATATTTCTCGAGGGGTTCACCTTGTTTGGTTTAACCCTCCATATATAGGATGCTGATTATACTACTGCTCATACCTGTGGTGGTTGCCTCACAGACACCCATGATATTAGATGCCAAGTGAGCCCACTTTCGAGACGAGCCCCAGTACAATCCCTCCACGACCATCTGCGAAAAACATCTACGACCGATTTCACCAACGTGAAGAAATTGAGTCTGCCTGCCACTTCTATGGTGTAGAAAGGTGTAGGGCGGGGTTGTCTGAAGATGCATTTCCTGCTACAACAACAGCTTCGCTGTGTCTCATGTGAGCATGATAGAGTCTGCGGAGGTGCAGATGGTAGGCACTTTAGCATTCTGCCAAGTGAGCGTTGCCAAGGCAGCTGGATGGGCCTGTGGGTAATCCCCTCATGCCGATGTGACACTGGCCGTGACTACGTATTTGTTTGATTCAATATGGAGACATGAGGCGTGGCATGTATTTGTGATCCAACAGTATGTCTATCATCATCATCAATCAGCATCAATCATTATCATCATATCACCAATCATCACCAATCATCATCATCATTTCATATCATCAATCATAATCAATCAATTATCATCATATCATCAATTATCATCATATCATCATTCATCATCAATCATCATCAAGTTGTCCAATACTCTTACTCTCAATAACATTTACTAATAACTCATAGCTAGATTTGAACCGGCAATTTTAAGTGTAAGTCGACGTATAATACAACGCATTAGATATCTCGTATAACACAACGCATTAGATATCTCGGCTATGTACGCATTAATATAAACATGACCTAGATTTAGCTGATAACCTGCTATGCATTGTCTATGATATAAATATCCTAAGGTCTATATCTTTTGTAACAGTATTGTCGTTTGTAGGTGTTTTATGAAGAGGGTCGGTAAGAACTGTGGTGTGTGTAATTTGTATGTGACTAGGAGTAATATTTCACTAATAATACATAGCGAGATATGAACCGGCTATTTTAAAGTGTAATTCGACATATAAACAAAACAGCACATTAGCTATCTCGGCTAGGCATGCATATTCGCGAATTAGCACTGGTTTCACAGAGCAGTGGGAATATATACCTACAGATTGCCATTGACGCCACGATACATATACACATATTATAAACTGTTGTCAATAATTTCAAAATGTAGTTATCAGTGCATTATCAGTCCGTTTGATCTGTTTGCTATTATTGCACACCAATTCATAAAAGATAAATGTCATTATTTGTAGAATAGTTATCTGCTCCCCGTTTGCTCAATTCATAACAGCGCTGAATTCTAATTAAAAAAACACACACAGTTCAAATCCCCCAAAAGACTTCAGCTAGATGCTATCCTGTTCGAAACAAAATTCAAAGGGTACGCACTCGTGTAGGGATGCAATGAAAGAAAGCAGAGCAACGAGGGAAACCCCCGTGCAGGGTCAAGGCACAGGCCCACATACCCACCCCACCCCATCCCCCTCCCACCGCATCCAGGAATTGAGAGGGTGGTGGGAGGCGCGGATCACAGAACGGTTGCCTGTGGAGGGTGGTGGTATTTTTCTAATCCCGGCTATACTACTAGTACTGGTACAAATGCGGCATGTCTTGATCTGGCCCCTGTACCATAACAGCAGAAAGAACGTATCGTCAATTGAGACCATACTTGGAAGAGGTTGTGACATATCCTTCCCCCACACTTGTCTAGCTCAATTTTCTAGAGAACGTCTCATTCTCGATTGAAACTACTAGACCACATTTGGCCATTTCTGCGCTAATTCGTGCATTAGGTATTTCTACTGGCGCCTTCACTTTAATTACAGTTTATCTGAATCTATTTCCTGTACCTTACAGACTTCTCCATTGACAATCAGTCCATCCTCCAATAATTTATCTTTAATTCACTCATTGCATACCGTAACATGCCACACTGACCTGCTTATATTAATCAGTCCCTTTAACACCTTGGGACCCGAACCAACAACCTCTTTCAGGCCATGATAAAGGTCAATGGCCCCCACATTCCACCCGCCAGTAGTCGCCCTAAGGCTCAATTCCTGTTTATATTTGCTAGACATGGTTTAACACATAGAGCGATAATACAGCGCCGCTCTAGCGCAATAGTACGCCTATAACGTAGCGACTCTCTCTCTCTCTCTACGACTGAAAATCCAGCGCGGACATCCAGAATATAAAATCAGCCAACAATAAAAGTGCTAGTATAACGGACTGTGAAATGGGAAAAGTTCCGACAACAAAAGGACAGAAAAAGCAATACACAACAGAGGAGGCCGGCTGAAATGGCCACAGCAGTGGTACATAAATTACTGCCGCCTGAAAACTTTCGTCGCAAAAAACAACCTCCCACAACAAATTTGCAAAATTAAATATAACTAAGCTAACGTATATACCCTTGTTCAACATCAGGACACAAATTAAGCACGTGTGAGTAGTAGAAATCGTCGAACATCGACGTAATTAGTAGAGTCAAAAGAAAGCGTGTGCTTAGATTGACTACTACTACTACTACTACTACTACTACTACTACTACTACTACTACTACTACTACTACTACTACTACTACTACTTCTACTACTACTACTACTACTACTACTACTCCTACTACTACTACTACTACTACTACTACTACCACTACTACTACTACTACTACTACTACAACAACAGCTCACGACTTGACACAGCTGTGTGCTGTTGTTGCAATTGTTGTTACTGTTGTTGATGACGACTACGACGACAACGACGATGTTGTTGTTGTTATTATTGCGGTTGTTGTTGTTGTCGTTGTTGTTGTTGTTGTTGTTGTTGTTGTTGTTGTTGTTGTTGTTGTGGGCGACGATTATGATGACACCAATAGAACAAAATCATCTTACCTCTTATAAGTGTTATATGTGGTCTCTCCTCTCTGGAATAACAGCGACCATGCGTAGATTATCCCTTTCTCGCTCTGATGCCACTCCGTACATGGATCCTTACCTTATTCCTGCTGACGCCTGATGAACTGCTCACATCAAATGTCATCAGTACTGACACGAAATACTCTAAAGCAAACAGCGTACGACCTGCAAAACGACACCATTATTTACATAGTTAAATGACCAGTGGTTTAACGACAATGGGGAGGATTGGACTTGTCTGATTGAGCGGGTATTTTGAAAGGGTCAGATTGACCAGTGCTTTTGGTAAATATTGCCAATAATAAGAGGTTTATGTTGGACATCAGCCATATAACCAGCTACGGCTGAATTGGTGTGTTCAGTCTTTAAAGGTTCACATGTATCGCGACTGTGTAGTATGGGACTGGTGGTGCGGAAAGTTGTTGTGGCTAACGGCAGCAACAACTTTCCTAATCCATATTCTAATAATTACCATTCTACTTACACCCGATCTGTCTGTCCTCATGACAGATTGTGCACAGGGCAAGCAAGATTCACTGCATAAACTGTAAATACGGCCCGTCAGGAGACGTGGTGACAGCAATATAAAATCGTGAATTTAGAGCCGACCCAGTGTGTTGGTGTACCATAGGCATTAATTATCAGACCGCACAGACAGATCTTCTGACAAAGTGGAATGTGCCATGAATTATAAGTACGTTCGGAGCGCGGATGGCAATGGAATGGATAGGAATGGCTATCCGTTATTCCGTGTGTGTACATGCAATTGTGGGTCAACGCGCGTTTTTTTGTACTAAATTGAGGAATATTTTTATTTAAGTCGCAAAATGGTAGTATACTTTGAACAATAATAACACACTACACTTATTTATTAACAATTACTCTAACGTGCATGTGGGCAATCTCACGCACATGTGCTAACGCAAACACGCTCATATTAAAAGGACGCGCGTAGATATATGTATGTATTTTTATTTTATTGACGCACTGGCAACGTGCAGCTTCAATTTCTATGTGCTAACTTAGCCAACAGTCATGCACCCATTAGTTTAATTTGTTGATCACCATCTCCTGGTCGGGGGATCGAAGCGCCATTCTGCAACTCCGCATAGCATCAGCAACCAGACATCTGTCCAATGGACCACCGCATCAAGCCTGGAAGTTAAAGTTTGGCCGACCAGCTTTCACATGTCTGATATACTGACACACTGGCGATTCATATGGGACTATCTGTGGATGAACCTGCCACGATCCAATCCTAGGTTGTTGCGCCTATTGTACTCTGACTCCAGCACGGCTCTGGCAGTATATGTATTTTTATTTGATTGACGCACTGGCAACGTGCGGCTTCGATTTCTATGTGCTAACCTAGCCGACAGTTATGCGCCCATTAGTTTAATTTGTTGATCACTATCTCCCGGTCGGGGGATCGAACCGCCATTCTGCAACTCCGCATAGCATCGGCAACCAGACATCTTTCCACTGGACCACCGCACCAAGATTGAAAGTCAAGGTTTGGCCGACCAGCTTTCACATGTCTGATATACTGACACACTGACGATTCATATGGAGCTATCTGTGGATGCACCTGCCACTATATGTATATATATATATATATATATATATATATATATATATATATATATATATATATATATATATATATATATATATATATATATATATATATATATATATATATATATATATATATATATATATATATATACATATATATATATATATATATATATATATATATATATATATATATATATATATATATATATATATATATATATATATATATATATATATATATTATATATATATATATATATATATATATATATATATATATATATATATATATATATATATATATATATATATATATATATATATATATATATATATATACATACATACATACATACATGCATACACACATACACACACACACATATATATATATACAGGGATAAAATGAAATAATAAATACGATCTAATTGTTATCAGGAATTAAGGAAAAACAACGACATTTTGTGCAAAGACCACTATTTACCCCACTTCTAGTAAACTGTAAACCTACACTATTTTAACCCCATGTCAGTAGTTAATTAGCAGCAGTTTGCTGAGCATTCTTTTGAAATTAACTGAAACTTAATGCTAACAACGGCATCCGGGGTTTGACTGCAATTTGTTTGTAATATATTGTCCCAGCGTTCAAATTAAGATTATGATATTACGCTGACAAACACAATCAATTCATTCAACGCAATTGAGGATTCCAGTTTATTCACCACTCATATGACGTCAAGATCAACTACATGCCGCGTTGGCTGATGTCATAATCATTCCCTGCGTCATGAATGGCGCAGCTAAGTTCGGCACGAACGCTTAATTTGTGATTACACGTTGCTGTACGGGTTGTATGTTTTTACTATTAAATAATAATGCTTTGGAATATGTCGACACTAATTTGACTGGGCGTTGTTGCTGCTATAGGCAGCAACAACACACAGTCAAAATAGTTTCAAAATAGTCAACAGTTAACCTGTATATTGTTCTGGAATTGAAACGACCATACGTTCTGATTTCCTTTAAAGGTATGTATCTGTCAGATATTTAGCTCTCTTGAAGCAATAATACTGAAATTCGGACGGTAATGGTGTTGACAGAAGAAGAGGCGTTATATGTTCGTAAAAGCACGTAATCCGCGCGTTAACGTGGCCGAGGCAAACACCAACTCCTATAGTTGGCCCCTGAGACGGATAACCGCTGCGTTGCTCAGAGGCATATCCTGTTCTGCGTGGAGAGCGTGTGGATATGACAAGAAAAAGTAATTTCCACGCGTGTACCCAATCGAAATTAATCATTCTTATAGCTATAATAATCGCCCTTTAAACGTTATATGGCCATCGTTGATTTTACGTGTGCTCATTATTGAAGTGCACTGGGAGAGGATAATTAACGATTTATTCCCCACAATGTACACATGCTGGCCAGTTCATTTGACAGTAGCAATGGACTATGGATGAATATTTAAACATAGACCGTGATACCGCGGGTTACTGGACCTGAACTGGACCGTACCGGCCCTGTAGTTTCCCAGTGCAGGCCCAATAAGGTGTGCTATTGGGGAATAGTCTGATCAAACATTAGTCTAGTAGCTAACATGACTATTTGACCATTTTACTTACGACATCCTGTAATGTAATGCAGGAGACAAGTTTATTCATCCATCATAAGAAGTAATAATCAACTAGGTGACGTGTAGGATGACGTAATAATCAAGTATGAATGCCATCTACGCGTTGCTGTTCGAAATGTATGTCTTTAATATTTAATAAACATTATGTTGAATATTTTTTATCTAATTTTACTGGACGCTGTTGCTGTCATAGGCAACAACAGCGCGCAGTCAAATTAGTTTCAACATATTCAACAGTTTACCTGCATGGTTTGCTGGAAATTGAGAGTCAGAGAGTGCAGGGATCGATTGATCGCAACACAGGAAAAACTTGGGTCGAGCTTAGCTAGAGATTGGCGGGTTATAGTTAAAACTGGATTTCCCCCAGTTTCTTGTCACGAGTTCTCGTTCGTGTGATGCTATGCGATTTTCATATTGATTTTACAAAACAAGACTGACTGGTAGGCCCATAAATCGTATAGTACTGCAAGTTCCAACGGATTAAATCATCTACATGTACGGCGACGAAATGGCAGCTAGGGGGAATAGTCGGTGGACTAATTTGAAGCTAATTCGATTGGGAGTTGATAGGCAGAAAGAGGTTCAGTCAGATTCGTTTCCTAATATTCAACAAGTACATTCCGTATAACTATCTTGAAATTGAGACATAGGAATTTCACATTGTAAAGGGCTAACAATAAATTATATTCTCTATCACTTACCTCACATCCTGATTCACATCGAATAGGGTAATAGGACGAACGAAAATGGAGGAATCCAGTTTTACCTACGCCCCACCAATCTCCACCTAAGCTCTTAGCTTTACTTAATTGTTATCGACCGATCGCTGAACTCCCTGACTATCGATTTCCAGAAACCTATACCGGTACGCAGTTGAATATTTTGAAACTAATTTGACTGGATGGTGTTGCTGCTTATGCATTCCTGCCAAACTCATAAACGTCATTCTTAACGGCATTGATTATGATGTGATCCTACATGTCACATAGTTAATTATGACGTCATATGATTGATTTATAATTTCTCAATCACACGATATATATATATATATATATATATATATATATATATATATTTGTAGCCACATTTATAAATACTTCGGAATTACTCATCATCTACTAACATATTTAAACTGAGAGGAGGGGATTTTCTGGTAGTATAATGCCGAAACGCTTGTAATACCACGGCAATGAAAACACTACTAACATCTTCAGATAACATATACATCTGTGGATTAGGTGTGTTTAATAGTAAAGACATGCAATTCGCACAACAACGCTTAGTCCGTCAGCAATTATGCATTCCTGCCAAACTCATATACGTCATTCTTAACGGCATTGATTATGATGTGATCCTACATGTCACATAGTTAATTATGACGTCATATGATTGATGGATAAACTAGAAAGTTCCAAGGTTTATAATTTCTCAATCACACGATATATATATATATATATATATATATATATATATATATATATATATATATATATATATATATATAGTCGTAGCCACATTTATAAATACTTAGGAATTACTCATCATCTACTAACCTATTTAAACTGAGAGGAGGGGATTTTCTTGTAGTATAATGCCGAAACGCTTGTAATACCACGGCAATGAAAACACTACTAAAATCTTCAGATGACATATACATCTGTGGATTATTATTTTATAGACGTAGCTATATATAGAACGGGAACTCCCATTATCGATCCATTACCGTAAATGGATATCTTAGTTACTTTAGGGTACAATACTGTATTCAACATAATCCGAAACAATCATGAAAAGCAGACATGAAGAAAATCCTTGATAACGCAGGTTACTGGGCAGCTAGGGAGCCATTATCGGGACAATACGACCCGGGATCTGCTTGCACTGGTCCAGTACCAGCCCAGCAGCCTATGTTATCAGAGATAGAACAATATGATGTGGAAATCGGTGAACTAGGGCATGGTAGTGTTGTTCCCAAGAAGAAAGTTGACTTCCCTATACGTATGGTGTACATTTCAGATAAGGAATCGCGCATGCTTTGTACCAGCCTACTATTGCTAACAGATGCATGATGTTGACATGACGAGCGGAAACCTGGATAAACAGCTAGACACACCAGATGCTTATCCAGGTTTCCGCTCGGAATTTCAACACCGTGCATTCAACCAGTATTAATGTTAGCCTAGTATAATGCGTGCCTCGTTCCTGCAATGGACACCACAAACGCTTAATAGATGATGGACTAAGCAGTGCTGTACGAAGTGTATGCCTTTACTGTTTAATACACGTGATGTTGAATATCGTGAACATAATTTGGCTGGGCGCTTTTGCTGCCATAGGCAGTAACATCACCCAGACAAATTAGTTTTAAAATAGTGACCAGCTTACCTGTATATTTTTCTGGAAATACATATTCAGGGAGGTCAGAGCGATCGACCGATTCCACCACGGGCGAAGTGTGGGCGGAGCCCAGCTAAAAAATGGGCGGGGCATATTTAAAACTGGATTCCGTAATTATCATATATATATATATATATATATATATATATATATATATATGCAACGGTATTTATATAAACTAGATTAGAGAAGGTAGAATGTAGCAAATGACACAGACTACAGAGAAACTTGATCATTCTAGATTTCCTTTCATACGTAAGGGTTTTCCACCTGGCAAGATACACCAATGCATGCACAACCTATCACTTGGGCCCTTCTGGATGTACACAGCATGTCTTGATATCGCGGGGTAGGTACTCTGGCAAAATCTGGATACATTGGTCCTGTATTGATACGATTCGGGCCAGTAACATGGATTATCAACGTAATAGGTCATGTTAATTTCTCTTGAGAGAAAATTACAATTTCATAAAGATGGACACCGGTATGAATTTTCCTAGGTCGTGTATGAGCGTATTTCTACACGTATATAGAGATAATAGCAATACGATAACAGCATAGTCGTCATCCTATATTCAATACCATCCAGATTTGTACCTGCCGTTAAGGGACATGATTCTCTATATTTTACCCATGCAATTTTAAAGGATTACTTGAAACGTATTTGTTTAAATGCGAATACGAGACGGAGATTGTATTCCTTTCATTTAATAAACGTAGATACGATTGTGTTTCCTAGAAATCTATATACATTAGAATTCTAGGTGGTATATTGCCGTGTGCATAAAACGAACGCGTGAATGGGTGGGTAGAGCACATCTTAATGTATGTCCAGGGCTCCATATAGCAGGCATATTGAAGTGTTAGATCAAATAGTATTAAGTGCGGGACGTCATAGCCGGCGCTGCTGTTAGGACGTCTGCGCTGGTTTCTTGAAGATCTAGCAAAATCAGGAAGCAATTAACGTAAAGAAACTCGTGCATGAATCCATGCCTGGCGTCCTTTGCACTCTGTATATATTATATCTGATGCTATTTCAGGATTCCAACATTAGAAAATGCTAGATAGAGTTTTTCTCTTATAAGATGATTAACCATTTGATCTCTGAATTCTCAGATTATCAAGTTCAAGCTAATAGATCTTTCAAATTTGTGCATCCAACATATGACGGCATACTCAACTATGTGACGTGTAAAAAGACGTCATAATTAAGGACCGCATGCATGGCGTAGACAAGTACGTCACGAACGCTTAATTGATGACGAACTAAGCTTCGATGTACGTATTTTTTACCATTTAAAAGAGACGCTATTGAATAATTTGAAACTAATTTGACTGGGCACTGTTGGCGTCAGAGGCAGCAGCAGAAACCAGTCAAATTAGTTTCAAAATATTCAACAGCTTACGTGTTTAGTTTTCTGGAAATTGATAGTCGGGGAGTTCAGGGATCGATCGATGCCCACACAGAGCGAGGTGCGGGTGGAGCTTAGCTGGAGATGGGCGATGCATAGCTAAAGCGGGATTCCTCCATTATACCGGTACTGTGTTGCAGATTTTGAAGCGAATTTGACAGGAACATATTGCTGTCAACTGACTTTCAAAGTATTTAAAAGAATATCTCTTGCAGCGCAATTAACTTTTCCGATTTGATATTTCTGGATCAAAGGGTGAATTAATCCGTTTTCATCTGAAGATCTCGAAGCGCTGTGTTCAAGATATTTAAATGTGGTTACAAATTGATTTCTATACAGATTGTAGTAAATTGCATCTATTGTATATTTAGTAATTAAACACTTGGCGTAAATTTCAATCCTGAATACAATTTAACTAAAGGAAACGCTAATTTCATTTTCCACTATACCCCGCGCATTTCTAGCTAAGCTCCGCCCACTGTGTACGTGTGCTGGAATGACTATTTCTTCACGGTGTAAGGCATATATAAAATTTACGCCAAGTACTTAATTACTAAATAAAAAAAAAAATAAAAAAAATAAAAAATATATATATATATATATATATATATATATATATATATATATATATATATATATATATATATATATATATATATATATATATATATATATATATATATATTGTTCGCTACTATGAAGCGAAATCGACTGGAAGATATGGAAGAAACAACTTCCAGTCAGATTAGTTTCAAAGTATTCGATATATTTCTCGTCTTGGAGTTGAGACCGCAGTGTCAACAAACACATAGACACGCAAGTGCGTCATCGACTTACCCTTTAAAACCGAAAGACCAAAACAACAAAATCCTTGACGAGTTTATAAATATTTTGTCGAGTATTTTGAAACTAAATACTCAACAGCTCCTGTGTGTCATCGTTTTAAACTTACAGTTCTGGTATTTCAGTGTTCCAATGCTTAACAAGTCTATATTTCCACAATAACCTGCACAGAAAATGTTGGGCAACAAGTTATAAACAATCTACGGTCGATTGCCCGAATCATTGCGTTATTCACCAACTATTTGTGATTGTTAGTAAGGGAATTTGGAACAGCTGTGTATGCGTGGATGACCAAATACAGTTGGCAAACAGCGCCCCCAACCCTACCCACCCAACCCACCCACCCCGTTTGGGCACTTCCAGTGTCGCTATGCACCGCCCGTCTCTACCTAAGCTCCTCCCACACTACGCTCGTGCTGGGTTCGATCGATCCCTGAACTTCCTGACTATCAACTATACAGCTAATCTGTTGAATATTTTGAAAGTGACAGCAACATCGGCCAGTAAAATTAATTTCAAAATATTCAACGAAATGTGTAATAAATGGTAAAGATAAACGATTCGTACAACTTGTCTGACTATTACGCGTGTAATACGGAATAGATCGAGTCATTCATGACGTCATGATTATGGCGCCATCCTACACGGCATGTAGTTGATTATGACGCCATATGACGTAATATGACGGATGGATAACCTGGAAATTTCCATTGAGAATCTGTATACTACACTATGGGTAACTCTATTTGCAAACCTCCAAACACCCAAGTAGTTACCAATGTACACGCGAGTCGCGTAGAATCACGCTGTAGAAACCGCTAACGAGGCTATCACCGTATTACACACGTTCCTTATTCTGTGTGAAGTATGGAAACAAGCGCAGCCCTCTGCAATCAGGGCTTCTATAGATAGTGAGCATCGTCTATTTACTGACTTTATCCTCTGCTAATGGGATTCTCTCATTAATCGATGAGAAGCATAGCCTATGCTTGCCAATTTGAGTGTGTGTGTATTGTGCGCAGGCAAGATCGTATTATGACCTCTGGCAATTGCCATTTGGGGATTATAAAGAAAGTATAATTATTATATTAGCCATGGCTATAGTCCAGACACAATGCGTAGAGCCAACGGGCCAGAGCCATGACAATAACTAACATAGAAATGGAAATGGTCGTGGTCAAAAGAGCAAAGTATAAATCTTATCATATCAGCCCTAAGATGAATATTACAGGCACACTGATGAATACCTTGAATTAAAACTCTTTAAAAGCTGCTGTAATGGTGGGTAACGAACCGCATGTCACACCTAGTCTAATATCAGCGCATTATGGCCCTCGACTATTGTAAGTAATGGCTAAATGGACAAAGCATAGTCTATCGAGAATTCTTACATAACTCCTTAAAGTGTAGATTTCGGCTACCGAGAGTAATAGTTATTTTAGGTAAATAAACCTCCTCTACTCGAAAATTGTACTAGTTAATAATATAAATGCCGTATTAAAAAAATATAGGCAAATTATCATTAATTTCCGAGGATTGCCGAACAAAAACTCTGATTTCTGGGAAGCGGGAAATCCCTGGTACTTGTGACGTCACAAGCGGAACCCATGAAAAAAGTAGACACGCCGTCGTTTCCCGATAGACTACTCGGTCTCAGACGTGACATATTTGTATGGAAATTGGGAATATGATATTTGGATGTCGATTGGAGCTAATAAGCGTATAGAATTAAAATATTGATCAATACTGCATCTGAAGCGGAGAATGTAATACACATTTCCGGACGATCGCTTAGCGAGGCCGCTCAAAGGCAATTAGTGGGTACTCGGGTACTGGTATATAAGAATCGGTTCCGCACGATGTTTATTTGTTTTTGTGAAAATTGTGTTTGCAAACACGCATTTATCAGGTTATAGAAAGTCAAAATGAAGAAATACTGTGTATCGTAGAGCACTACAAGTCACATTGGACGGAATATACCAATTAATTCTTTTGATAGTCCAACGATTGGAGTACACCTGGAAAGCTAGCTTGTAGCGATGAGCAGGTGATTGACGAGCCATGACTGAATCAGTGCAGGACAACGTCACGTGGGGGCAAGAAATGATACTTTACACTCAGAGGTGTCAATTCGCTTTCAAGTTATAAAGGTATAATCATAAATTTATTATTTACATATTGTAATTGTTCAAACAATTAGTTTTATTTTATTAATCCTATTAGAAGGTAATTAATTTCATTAATTTCACTCAACCACAGGCCTTTGAATTTTCGTCCATCCATCCCTCTACCACATATTCCCCCTACTATATATATAAATATACACAAGGTTTGAAACCTACATCTGTGGGCACCATTGCCAGGAAGCGGATTGGACATTGGTTGGTTTGTTGTCAAAATCCGCTGACATCACGTTTCTGACTACAAACCACTACAAACCAACCAATCAGCTTTCTGACAATGGTGCCCACAGATGAAGGTTTCATACCTTGTGTATATTATATATATATATATATATATATATATATATATATATATATATATATATATATATATATATATATATAAATATATATAGTAGGAGGGATATGTGGTAGAGGGATGGATGGACGAAAATTCAAAGGCCTGTAACTCAACCAAACCAATCGTCAACTGTTTAGCATGCTGGAAATATGTAGACACCATACATCAGAAACATTTGAATGATTTTACATGAGAAATAGTAATACAGAAGATCGCCACAAATTCACAGAAGTCTGTTAACAGAAGAATAGCCATATTGGCTTGTATTTCTGATGTATATTATAGTCTATACCCTGATAACGGAAACTTACTGGACCGATACCGGGCCGATATTGAATCAGCATTGTATCGGTCCAGCATCGACTCAGTGAGCTGCGGTATCTGGCTATCGTAATGGATTCAATTTGTATATAGTATTCACAAAATCTAAGAAAAAATAAAGGAAAACAACTCTCCCAAAACTGTACATAGACATACAGATAATGCATGAGGTCCAATGTTCCATAATTCTGTATGAGTCTATTTGGATAAACATGTGAGCTTGGAGATGCTGTAATATCCAAGATGCTGTAATATCCAAGATAGCTACAAGCATTGGTATCATACGGAGACTAAAACCCTATCTAACATCGACTATTATTAAAAACTGATACTTCCTGGCATCACTTACTGTAATGCTATCTGGACTAACACATCTGCAGCTAAACTAAAACAACTACAATCACTACACAACAATCTAATACATTATTCGCATAAAGAGCTGGTGGCCAATATGTCTTAAAAGATGAAAATACTAAAACTCGAGGACATTGGACAGCTCCAATGATACACAATTGTAAGAGACTTCCATAATGTAAACTTAACCTCTTCTCTTACCAGTATGTGTGTAATCAATGCACAATTACACCCTCACAACACACCACCAAACACAAGCAGCGCAACAAAAACAATATGTGGAATAACACAGATACAAGCCTACGCACAACCATCATACACCTACAGGCTTTTAAACAGAGTATAATTAAGATGGTTATCAACAACTACTAGGTCCTGCGAAACACGCACCACCATGTCATTCTCAAACGTGCACCAAGTCACCAGACTGTAAATCAAACTTAGATGGATGAATGTAAAGGTGAATTTGAATTTAACCAGATCAGCACACCGCTGTCTGTAATTGTAAATATGTTTGTCAATTTGCCCCATGTATTTTGTCTATTCTTCCTAGGACTAACTTGAATTTGGAACGTATGACTTCTTATATATTGTAAAGTATCGGCATGAGTTATACATGTTTAATTTATGTTGTGTTCGATTTAGTGGGCCACCATCTAAATAGGCTCTGCCTTTGGTGGGCCACATATAGTTCTACAAAGTCTACATTATATATCATAATATATGAACTTGAACTTGAACTTGATGTGACCTAGTAACTGATCAGCAGGCGTGACCAGTACAAAATAGCGCACAGAAATACGGAACTGGCTGCGCCTATGAGCAATGGCTATTTACAGTTTTAGCTATGCGCCGCCCATCTCTATCTAAGCTTCACCCACACTTTGACATGTTGGGATTAATCGATCCCAGAAAGCCCTACCTATCAATTTCCTGAACACTATACAGGTTAGCTGTTGAATGTTTCGTAACTAATTTTACTTGGTGATGTTGCTGCCTATAACAGCAACAGCGCCCAGTAAATTTAGTTTTAAAATATTAAACAGAATATAAAGACATACAATCCGTCCAACAACGCATAGTCCGTCTTCAAATGGGCGTTCATGACGTACTTATCGACGTCATTCACGACGGCATTCATTACACTGCCATTCTACACATCGCGCAGTTGATTATGACGTCATAGGGTGGGTTGATAAAGTGGAAAGGTCTATTCTAGAGCCAAGCAAAAAAGCGTCAAAAGAAAATACCATTTCTGAACAACTTCCCCCACTGGACCGTTGGGCTCGATAAACAGATCAGTAATTTAAATGGGCAATTCTTAACAATTATCGTATCTAGTCCTGCAATTGTACACTGAAAAGGCAAATCATTTCTTTTTCTTGAAAAGATGGCATTTGCAGTGGTCACAATACATATGCATTTGCATGACAAAAGGAAGCTATTTTTGTATACGCTCATGATACATTTACAAGAATAGTCTTCACTTGGCCTGCAAATCGACATTCACATAAAAAGAAATTTAATTTTCTTTCAAACCCTTGGACATTAGAGGGTTAATGCAGGATTCCAGATTTAGCTATGCCCATCTCTGGCCAAGCCCCGCCCACCCGTCTCCATAATGTGATCGATGGATTCCTGAACTACGTGATTATCCATTTCCACACAGGTTTGGCAGCAACAGCGCCCATTCAAATTGGTTTCAAAATATTGAACAGCATGTTTATTAAATACTAAACACATACAATTGGTACAACGATGTGTAGTCCGTCATCAATTAAGCGTTCCTGACGAACTTAGCTGCGTTATTCATAACGTAATTGTTTATGACGCCATGCAACACGTCACGTAGGCGATTATGACGCCACATGAGTTATGGATAAATTGTAAACCTCCATTGATATAAGAAGCAGTTTGTGCTTGCTGAAGCGTTGTTGACGCATGAGGCGTTAAATTCTGCTGTAACCCGACCAACTTTAGTGCCGAGTTTAAACCACGAATACCATAGCCACCTTACCACCACTGCAAACAACAACAACAACAACAACAACAACAACAACAACAACAACAACAACAACAACAACAACAACAACAATGACAGCAACAACAACGAAAACAACAACGACAACAACAATATAATACCGACGACGACGACGACGACGACGACGACGACGATGACGACAGTAGCAGCAAAGACTATATATCATATCATACCATATCATATAGCATAACTATATACAATTAACATCAACATAATAGAAAAAACATGTGGATGATAATCTTACCGTTGCAAATTCAATGAGCGAGCATCAAGCTAGACTAACAA
>CM067360.1:93361210-93453710 GCA_034401795.1 Chaetoderma sp. LZ-2023a | reverse complement strand
TGAATTGGTATTTGCCGCTTTTATTTATGCGGGCCTTCTTCTATGCCTAAGCTAATATTTAGTTTTTAGAGACAAGAATTATTTTAGGCCTCTATCTAGCTTTTAGATACGGCTATCATTGAGAATGGATGCCCTAAGACATCAATGCTGAAGACAGCATGCATACATGTTACTTCGCAAGATCTCCGAACTGGATAAGAATCCGAACATCTCGCTCGGTAACCACATACAACGTCACAGGACATTGGTTACTTTTCGCAAAAGCATTTTTAAGCAACTGACCTATCGTTATGGTGGGGGTAAGAGAGACGCATACCCACCGTAAATGTCCTTCCAATGAGGGCGTGGCAGCTCTGAATATCACGCCTAGACATTCTTTCAGAATTTGGTGGGGATGCGCATCTCGCCCGTCACCAGGTCCTATGGAACTAACATGTTAACCTGGCGTTAGGTTTAAACACACGTTACCCAGTTATGAACTGCAGTGCTGGAGGATTGGTTAGCAGATTAAAGAAAATAATAATTAAGATACGTTTTCGCCGTGCTTTCCTACATTGGCAAGGGTAACTAACTGCTGAGTATCCGAGGATACGCGGGGAATGGGTGCAACACCACTCCCTGGCCATCACCGCTCGGAAACCCCAATAGTTTCCCAGGGTCGTATCAGTCCATGGTGCAGATAGGGACATCCAAACAATTAAGAAGCCATAAGGCTTAGTGGATCATGAAGAGAGACACCAACTTAGAAATATGAGGCCGTTTAGGTATGTTGGCCAATCTTACACAGCCTTGCCGGAGTGCAGGGATAAATTATCGCAACTACTGGAAACGAGGCGTACACTACGTGTCTCCTAACGAAGAGATTGTCGCTAATCATATTAAACCTATCCTATCGAACTGAATAGAAAAGGTTTTTAGTCAGTAGCATGGCGGGCTAAACAGAGTTAGTTATAGCACAGACAGCGACCTCAGTGACAAAGTGTTGGTGATGGGAGAAAGTGCTGCATATATAAATGTTGCTGTATACTGTTTCCTACGTGCACTGCAGTCCTATATTTTTCTACAAATAAACAAAACATATAAACTGATGGCTACTTGCCATATATAAACTAGCCAGAACAATCAATACAATGTGAAATGATCAGAATAATATATATAGTACAGGTTGAGGAACCTACTACGGTGCGGTTAGCGAAAACACCTTACAGAAAATAAGAATAACTTTACGTTACGGTGCCTTTAATCAACGGGACCGGTTGTACAGATACGATATAATTATCAAAGATCTAATTAACGGGATAATTAAAAATGTCAAGTATAGTTACTTGAATAATCAGTAGCCATTCTTAAGCCTGGGCTATCGTGTTACTGAAATTGATACGTCACCCTTAGTTAGCTTAGTTAGCTTCCATGCATTCCTTGGAAGATGGAAAGTTCCAGCAGGCTGGTTTCCACTAACAGGATACCCGCACGCAGCTCATGACGGGAGCGGATCAAACTCAGGACTATATGTATATTAAATATATAATTTTCACGTAACATACCCTTACAGGGTATCTAAAATATTACGGCCGCATTACTTGCGCAACCCGGGTAAATAAAGGGGTACACAACACGTATCTTGAATACAAATATATGTGCGGCCCATTATAGCGGGTCCGCAACGGGCAGCTCTCGTTGACCCCATAGCCGTCCTGACACCTAAGACAGGAAGAAAAATAATAAGAAAAATAGAACTTAATAATAACTCAAATGTTAGTTTATCAGGCAGCCCCAGTTTTGTTGAGACTGCATGCCGGGAGTATGACATTATTGCACTGCAGGGTGTTGTATTCTTTATGTCGCACACGTCATTCGTACACCACCGGAGTCCGCAGTGCTCATTTTGTGTGGGACACAGCTGGGCAACTAAGTTGAGCAGCTGTGTCGGATAACCGTAGTCATCCTAGGGATGGAATTCAATTGATCTAACATATATAATAAAAAGAAAAGTATTTCAAAAAATGAATTAATAATTGGTCAGTTTCCATGAATCGCACCACTGATGTTCTGCTGTATCACAAATGATCACACCTCTGCTGAAAAATTTCCCCAGTGAGTCTGGGTCCAGTAACTGACGGTGGTTTGCCGCGGTGGATGAATTATTAATGCTTAGATGCGTTCATTATCACTGGCACTTTCGGAAATGTCTGAAGTGATGATTGCGGGAATATGAACGTCTATAATGTCTCTCACAGTTACTGCGGGTGTGCTTGTCCATATGACAGTGGTGGTGCCAGTGGGTGATGAGACGGTCTTCATGATTGTCGTGGTGTCTGTGGTGGTTGTCATGGTGATGGCGGTGATTTGAATCGTAGGTTGAGGCAATGCTGCTGGAGTGGATATGGCCGGTGATGACATCTTCCGAGACTTGGCTTACTTCAAGAGGCGATTTGCAGTGACATTGGGCATGGGCTGGATGTCCTGCGTGTGAGCGGTACGTCTTTTTCTGGCGTATGGTTGTTCAGGCATAGTCCCCTTCCTGATAGCTGGATCAGAAAGACTGGGTTGTGGATGCTGGACGACACGGGTTGGAGTGATGCTAATGGATGTAGGCTGCGATGGTCCCGGTCCCTCGTCTATGGTCAGGTCAGGAAGAGATGGTGACTGCAGGTAGCTTGGAATCTCCATCTCCGTAGGGGTCGTGATAACTACCGATATTAGCTGACTGGCTGCGATTGCTTCGGACACTACGGGTGCGGATGTAGTGGTTGCAGTTTTGTGGCTGGTTACGGATGCGGGTGATGCCAGACTTGATTCTGCAGAGGAGTTAGGCTTCTTGCTCCGCTTCAGGACCGGTGTGGATGTGGTGACTGGAAGTGGCATAGTGCTCCGCAACATGGCTGTGATTCGGTTAGCCCTATATGGACAGTTTCTCCTTTTTCCATTCTCATCGTCACTGGATTAAGTCTTCCCATGTAAAGGGAGTACTTTTAATTATAAGAGGAAAGGCTCACTAACTTAGTCTTATTTTAGTGCATTTTAAGTTGTCCGATCAACATAACAACAAGGTACTACTTATTCTCGAGGAGCATCACCTTTTAATTAGAGTGATGCGGTTTTACAGAGTGGCTGCTTATAAACTTGCCTATTTTAATTTTAGGCTGGAGCGCCCAATGGGGTGTGTGGGAGCCTGGTGACGTCAGCGGTAATTTCCCCGACTCACCCTCGCCACTCCTCCATCACGCCGTGGTAGTCAGGTATTTGGGTGGCTCTTTTTTTTAAAGCATGTGATCCAATTTACTGGAAATAGTAAACGTCACATGGCCCTTGGAAACATGTGGTTGATCGGAAACATATGTGCGGTTTACGGGGATGGCCGAGATCCTGTTGCTGAGGTGTAGTCTTTTATTGATGCGAGATATGGAAATATATATATGTTATACCAAGATTTCGTTTTATAATAATGTCCCGTTATGCACGGGTTCTTAAACATGCGTCTTATAGTTATCTGTAAAGGTAGTTCTCAGCCCGTGTTGATTATGGACTGGAATGCAGAGAAGAGAATTTGAAATTCTCCTTGTAATTATACTGTTAGATTTTTTATGCCGCTTTACCGGCCCGTGCGTTAATGATTTGTAGCACGGTAGAGCAGTTGTGTTCTTAATCAAAAATATAACAGTACAGTTGTAAGTAATTTGCTGTGTGGTTTAAACAGATCTATTCAGGCGGTAGATCAAAGTTACTGATCTCGACAAGATAGCTGCGTTTTCCGAGCGGGAGGGCTGCCAAGCATTCTCTTCGATGGGGAGAACTAGCTCCTTCCCTGCTTAGACCGGACACATTAATACCATTTAATAACGGTTTAATTACAGTACAACTCGGAAGTGGGTGCACACAGTGTTACAATTTACAATGCCGTCGTTTGGAGATTGTGAATACAGCCAACCTGAGTGTCTATGTTTCTGACATGTTGGTGATTTGAGTCTAATACGCGTGGCTGGTTATCTGTGGATGATACTCGCGTCGTGGTGAAGGTGACGTTTTTATGGCCGCCAGGTGCGGGAATGTGGGAGGTGGCGTGATGTCAGCTTTATCGAACCTTGAGTGTATTTCGCTCTGTAATGGCCGAGCCCGTGGGAGGAACATAGTTATTTTAGAGCGCAGATGGCCTGCCGGGTGCTGTCGTAACTTTGATCAATCCATAATCGAATTCAACTTTTCGGTAGCAAAATCCTATTCGTGACTGACGACAATGCGGGCATCTTGCTCTCTTAATAATATCGACTGTTATTACGTGAAAATGATGTATGTAGATTGTGTCTGTTTCCGTACAACGTCATGGGAGAGGGAAGGGGAGGAACGTTGGACAAACGTTTCTCCCGTGATGCGTACTGTAGATGGCTGTTGTGTGATCCACCTATCCATATGCTCATTTCTCCCGTAACTAGATAAGATTGTGTGTGGGGGAGATTTGTTGGCTGTTGTTTGTTGATGATAATGTTGTTGTCGGGATGTCCGGGCTGCTGTATGATGCCAATGTTAAAGCGAAGTGGTGCTAAATGATGTTGCTGCCGGGGTTGAATGTCTCTGTTACGCTGAGTACAACCGAATATGTATGTGATGTATCCTCTGTAGCAGCAGTCTCTCTCATATCTGAAGATTGACGGTCAACAGACGACGAGTGGAGTGTGAAATGGACTGGGCCGGTGATGTCCGAACTTGGTGTATAGATGAGGGACGCAAATTGGAGTGATGGCGGGGGTGGGACTAGGAAAAGTGTGTCCCTTGGAAGGGGCGTGGTTTCCCGTTTTTGGGAAGTGGTCGTGTACACCTCGTTGTACGGTTTTGCGGTTCCAGACATGCCAAGGATTCATCTAGCCCCTTCACTTCAATGCTATTCATCAAATGTTCCACCCCACGGGAAGTATGGCTTGGGTCAGCCTTAGCTTCCGCTTGTGGCAACTCTATGATAGGGGGCATAGCATGAAGTGGGTTGGAATGAGAAGAGATCGGGGGAACAGCTTTTCCATCAGGTCCCTTGGACAAAACAAATACAAAGTTCTTCAGATACGGCTTCCCAAATCGAGTAGACCCATGCTGAGGAGGGAGAGGGCGAGTACATATCTTGTCATCGTCGTCAGTGTTAGCTGCTTGTTCACCCGCATTCTGGCTTGGTAGAAGAGGGGTTGAACTGGCACCGCGGTGCTCTGTGCTAACCGTGGGAACACTATTTTCCATAGAAATATCTGTCTGGGTACAGGTGTCACGAGAAACGCCCAGTCCGAGCTCTGGTGCTGGGTCATCACTGACACATGATTTAAGCCGATCGAAGTGGATGACTGAGGTCAGGCCATCCGAAGCACAGATACGTTATGTCACGTCCGACGTCTTACCTACTACCACATAGGGGCCTTTCCACTGGTAACTCAGATTACTTGGCACGTTTGCAGTCCATCGTGAATCGTGTACCCAAACCATCCTTCCTGCCTCATATGGATCTCCCTGCACCCTCCGGTTGTGCCACGTCTTTTGCCGCCGGTGTGCAGTAGATAGTGTTTCTCTCACTATCTCGTGGGCTTGATCTATCCGCTGCCGCAAGAGTTCAACATAGAGAGGTGATGAATTTTTCTCTCCTGGTATCTGGGGCATGGCCAGATCCAGGGTTAAGGCTAATTCACTGCCTAACATTAACCGAGCAGGGGTATAATCCGTGCTGGAATGTACTGAAGTGCGGTAAGCCATGAGTACATATGGGAGCCGTAGATCCCACTCTCTACAATCAAGGCGTGTGTCCTTTGTAAGCATCTCTGCTAGAGTTCTTTTGAATCTCTCTACCATCCAGTCACTCCAGGGGTGGCATGGAGTCGTCCTTGTTTTGACGATCTGAAACAATTTGCAGAGCTCTGATATGAGCCAGCTCTCAAAATTACTTCCTTGATTGTAGTGCAACTCATAAGGCATACCAACATGGCAGAACACATTGCTTGCCAGGACCTCCGCTACAGTGGATGCCTCTTGGTCTGGCAAAGCAAATGTTTCTACCCACTTCGTAAAATAGTCTTGTAATACGAGGATGTATTTATGTCCATCATCCGTCGTATTCAAGGGTCCGAGCACGTCGATAGCCACTCGGTCCCACAGTGCACCAACAATCTTAATTTGAGATGGTGTGATATGGTGCTGGCCAATGTGTGCGTCTTTGGAATGGGATACATTTGGCAACCCATACCTTGACACTATCGCGAATTCCGATCCAGTGGAATCTGAATTTGATATGGGAAACAGTCCTTTCCATGGCCAGATGCCCGGTGTTATCATGTAGTTCTTTTAATATGGGGTTACGATAATTTTCCGAGACTACCAGACGGTTATTGAAGTAAAGTACATTATTTATTAATTGACATTCTTCGAACCATTGGTAATAATATGTTGCCATGGTGGATAGTGGTGGTACCGATTCCTTGGGTGGACGTACCCCCCTCCTGGATCCATGCATATATATTTCGTGTCTGCACGTCTGCTGTTTGGTGGTGTGCGATTTTCTCCGGATTTCACTCTGTGCACCTCAATTCGGGGAACTCCAGAGATGGCTGTGTGTACTGTGTCACAGTGCCAGCCTCTTCATATTCAGCCTCCGCGCCAACCCTACTGAGGGCGTCGGCATTTCCATGCAATTTGCCAGGACGGTGAACAATGTTGAAGTTATAGTCCTTCAGGAATTCCTGCCATCTCGCTACGTTTAGGTTCCTAAAAAGGTTCCAGCGTAGTGAGGCATGGAGTTTAAAGGAGCGCCCGTACAGAAAGTGTTTATAGTACTTGACGAAATATACCGCCACTAATAGTTTTCACTTGGTTGTTGCATATTTTCTCTCCGTTTTATTCAGAGGACGCAAACCATAACCAAATACCTGCTCCGTTCCATCTTCTGTGACCTGAGATAGAACCGCACTGATAGCGTATGCTGACGCATCAGTGTCTAAGATGTAATCGAGGTTTGGATTAGGATGAGCAAGAATCGGGGCGGTCGGGAAGAGTTCCTTCAGTGTACTGAAGGAGCCTTCACTCTCACTCGTCCACTTGAATGGTCGATCTTTTTCGGTGATCTTGTAGAGGGGTGAAGCAATCTCACTGAAATGTCAGATATAACAGCGATAGTATTGGCATAAGCCAAGAAAACGCTGCGTCTCTGTGACTGAAGAGGACGTTGGCCACTCCGCGACTGCCCTGGTTTTGAATCGCTCAGTAGCCACTCCATCACCGGATATGACGTGTCCCAGGAACTCAACGCTCTGTCTAACGAGATGACATTTCTTGGGTTTGAGTTTCAAATTGGCCATGCTGAATCAGGAATGCATGGTGTCCAAATGTATTAAGGTTTGCTCAAATGTTGGTGCGAAGACGATTACGTCATCAATGTAACAGAGACATATTTCCCATTGCAGGGTGGTTAATACCTGCTCAACGAGTCGTTCAAAAGTTCCGGGAGAGTTGCACAAGCCGTGGGGCATCTTGCAGAATTGGAAAAGACCATCCCTACAAACGAATGCGGTCTTTTCCATGTCAGCTTCACCCATGGCCACTTGCCAGTAACTGCTAGCTAAGTAAAGGGTATAAAATCACTTGGTTCCGGACAAGTAATCCAAGGCCTGATCTATCCGAGGTAACGGATAAGCGTCCTTGATGCTAAGATCATTAAGGTGGCAGTAGTCAATACAAAACCGCAAGGTTCCGTCCATTTTGCCTGCTAGTACCATTGGGCTAGCGCGTGGAGAAGCTGAGGGTTCAATAATACTGGTCCGCAACATGTCGTTCACTTGTTGATGTGCTTCCGCTCCTTTATTAATAGGGAGACATCATACCGGTTGACGTATGGTGCAGTCATTGCCCATGTCAATAGAGTCTCGTACAAGATGAGTTTCTCCGAGATCCATGTAAAAAACTATTTGGTGTTTCTGTGATTGCTGTAATCCAACTGTGGCATGTAGATATAAATCATGTAGATGTTCGGGTATATCATCAGTCATATGCTGTGGTGAGTCGGTAAGTGTGGGTGATTCCAATAAGAGTATGTCCACTAAATAGCCACAGCGTACTCCTGGTTCAAGAGTGATGGGGGCTGCGGTACCATTAAACACTATTAAAGGTATATATTCCTTATTAGTAGTGTCCACTATCATGCAGGGACTTGCGCATTGAGAGGCGATCATGTAATCAGGGTCGGGTTCCAGCATGGCGATGTGTGTGTGTGTTGCTTCCTAACTGTGGTGTGGTGGCCCATAAGATTTGTTCTTGTCCTGGCTCAAATGTGGCGGTACTTGATAATATAACCGTACACGTGTCATATAATGACGATGCTGATCCAAGAGGCATTCGTCGGCTGTGTATGTCGAGTTCCTGTTGTTTGCAATGTATGATGGCTTCGCTGACTCTGATGAAATCAGAGCCAAGAAGGGCATCGTTATGAATAGAGGCTATGACAACTCGCTGTATGAATTGCATCTCCTCTATTTGGATGACTAAATTGACTACACCGACTATGCGCACATCAGCTCCCGTAGGCGGCTGTATGTAAATGTTTGTAGGTTTAAGGGGGGTGGGTCTTTTTATGAGGTGGGATGCTCTCATATAAGTGCCTGTTGAATACCCTGATTGAAGCACCAGTGCCAACGGTGGCACTGATGGAAACACCGCTAAACAGGCAGGCACATTTGTATATCACTTTGCGGTGTACCTGTGGAAGAGTTTCCAATGACACTGTCTGCGACAATGGTGTCAGAGCGGAATCATTCTGTATATAATTGGTCTGTTCCTGAATGGCTTCTTTTAATTTAGTGGATGGCTGGGTGAGGAAAGGGCCAGTCCGTCGTCGTCGCTGCTGTGAGGGCTGTGGCGAAGGTGGAGCTTGGGGTAGCAATGATGATGGAGATGTTGCTGTTTCTAGGTATGCAGTATTAGCGTAGACAGTGGTGCGTACGAGATGACGGATAAGCTCCACCTGCGCGAGCCATTTCTTGCAATGCTTCATTGGATGCTTTGGCGAAGCACAGAAGAAACAGTGCTGCCAACAGGGACGTGTTTCTCCCCGTCCACGTTGGCGTTTGCGAATCCATGAGGCGGAGTGACCCGTTTCTCCCGAGCCGCTGCTGTTTGCCGATGCTGGAGATGATGTTGTGTGGGGCGGTGTTTTGCATATCACCAAAGGGCACCGAGAATTCAGTGTCTTGGTGGAGGGATGTGGTGCCTGCAAAAACATTGTTTCAGTGGAGGTGTTGCAGCCTAACACTGCCGTTTTACAATGGCTTGTTATGTGCAGAAATAGAGGGGAATGGCGATGCTGCGAATGTGGGAGGCATCGTAGGCATCGACATATGTGAAGCCGTGCATTTTGGTGTAGGTGTAAAAGCTTAATTTGGTTGGTAACAGTTGGCCACCAAACGTTGTTGTACTAGGGCCACAGTTTAGCGGGGAAGCGAATACAGGCACCGAGGTGACTCTACTTTCGGTGCCCTTAAGAGTGTGATGGCTTCTCCAGTTGCGGTGTGCTGTGGTCAGGGGCAGGCGTTGTTGATGGAGGTCGGTTAGGACATCGTTCCCTCCAATGGCCTGGCTGACCGCATCCTAAACAGGTGTTTGGTGGTTGTGCGGTGTTGGTGGTGTTTGCTGTTCTAAAGTGAGTGGTGGCGAGGTTCGTGCTGAGTGTGGTTACTAAATGTGTTAATGCGGAGATCTGTTTATTGATCTCGTCTATTCGTTCCTTCATGTTACCATTAGTGTTATTGTTGCGCTGGTTCCCGTGCTCGGGTGCTCCGTTTTAGCTTCCTCTATGGGCATGCCCCCTTCCTCCAGGCGCTTGATTCTGATTGGAATTTTGTAAATTCGTTTGCTGTGGTGTTGGTGTGGTAGGTGTTGATGATCTGGGGTGTGGGAGCATTGGTGGACGTGGCGATAGCTGCATCCTCCACCTCATTGATAGGGTGAAGTTGGCATCGGCTGCTCTTTTCCTGCTCCAGAAAGTTTTCTATTCGGACCGCGGTTGCCGTTAATTGGGCCAAACTTCCGTGGTTACCAAGAAATAGTTTTTCTTTCAGGGTGGGTTCACCATTTAATGCATCGATGAATGTGTCAAGATGCAGATGTATTATGCCTTCTATGTTGGTGCTAGGATATGCGTGGGTGACTAGACTTCTGATTCGACTAGCTAACTCAGGAAGAGTCTCTCCCGCACGTCGTCGGAGATTTTTGAGTTGTAGACGACTCGTTTCTCCAAGATCTGTGTCACCAAATCGCTCAGTTAGTGCTCGTTCCAATTGGGTGTAGGTGGGTGTGTAATCAGTCCCGAGATCCGCAAGAACTTGAAGGGCTTTTCCGGAAAGCTTTGCGGCGAGATATTCACCCATGTTCTGATCATTCAAGTGGTTAGTTCGACTTATTATCTCGATCTGTATTTTATAATTGGTCCTGTCATTCTCCCTGCCAAATTCGGGAGGGAGAATGACTCGGCCAAGACAATGGGAAGAATGAAGTCGTTGAAATCTGGGTCGTGGTGGTATCTGCGAGACTTACGAGTATTCTGAGGCTGGTCGTTGTGCAGGTGGTGGTGGTGGTGGTGTTGGTGTTTCCCGTAGATGCCGATGCCGAGGAGCGAGAACGTGCATACACCAATCCAGTGAATCCCACCATCCTTTTTAGAACTGTAAACCGGCATGGGTCTATGGACGGGAGGCGGAATATTATGAAGATTATGCGGACGTTCTTCTCGACGTGAGGACTGATGGTGGAGCGGTCGGCTGGCGGTCGTGGTGTGTAGCATGACTGATGTACCAGTGAAAAGGTGGTGCCGATTCCTCCAGATGATGCAGCAGTGTTCCTCTCGAGTATAGTGTTGTGTTGGAAGAGGGCAGCATGGAAGGTTGTTTATAATATGGATTGTCACCCTGCCATATGGTCTCCATAGATGACATTGGTGAACGATAGTAGGCTGAAGGATTATGGGTATGCCTGTAATCGGGTCTTTGTCGTGATCATCCACGATTCGGCCCTGATGGAGTTGGCCTGTCACGGATATCTGATATGGTTCTAAACTCTGTTCCCGTCCGTAAGGCATCCCAAAAGGAGCAGTCACTGACAGGCGAAAACAGGTTATATGCGGGTTGTTGATCCCGCTGGTGAATTTCTGGCATAGTATGTGAGCATGTGAGCCTGGAATCCATCATATGACGCTACCGCTTGATTGAGGGAGTCGTCGCTAAATGGAGACGCTATAGAACTAAGCTCAGTATACGGTGTGGACGTGAGTTCGCTTTACATTAATAATGATGTTCTTTGGGCCCCACGTCGGGCCCCACTTGTAGCTCCCGGGGTAGTGTCAGGCCGTTCTGGTGTCTGGTGTCGACTTGCCGTGCTGCAAGTGCATGACGAATGATGACGCTGGTTAGCTTCCGGTCTCGGGTTGATGGATCCTGTACGATAATGTCCTACGGGTAACAAAGACCGGCTCATAAGGCAGGTGGAACTCAATCTTTCTGGTGGGGCCATGCGACCATCGTTGCAAACATTAAACACAACAGTCTCATCCCAAGAGTTTGTGTCACAAGTATTCCTGTCCATTGCAATGTGTGATCTATGGACTTACAAGATTTGATTGGTGACCTAATTAAAATAAGTCTATACAATAGTTTTACCTAAACGGACCGTCAAGTATGCTAGATAAAAATAATGAACATACGGAAATACAGGACATAGAGACAGCCTGATGAACTTTTAAACGTGTGGCACCCGGAGGTACCACACGGACTCGTAGGTCCGCAGAGGTATCCCTGCAAGGGAGGCTCCCATACACGAGATTTAACTAATTAACTTAATATAAGCTATTATACATCTAAGCTGAAAGGAAATAACATTATCTGTGTAGTGTCGGAAAATCGTGTGCCTCACGTGGGCACTACTCCTAGTGCTAGTTTGGGTGAGGAGTATTATCGTGGCGTGGACCGTCCTCACTGAATCCTTGCGAGAGGCAAGTGCCTCGCGCGGGCCTCCGTCACAGGAAAATGTCGCCACTGCTTAAAGCTGGAGAAGACTAGTGGTCGAAAGGGGCCCACTCCACTATTCAACCAAAATGTTGTAAGGAAAAGACCATACCTAGTGAGATTATGGCAATAAGGTTGCGTGCTCTTTTACGTGAAGACGGGACGAACGCTTCCCGAAGGATTCCCACGTCACCGTCTCATGTAATTCTCAGTATGCTGAATTAGTAGTTACCGCTTTTATTTATGCGGGCCTTCTAATATTTAGTTTTTAGAGACAAGAATTATTTTAGGCCGCAAATGACTGGCGTCTATCTAGCTTTTAGATACGGCTGTCATTGAGAACGCATGCCCTAAGACATCCATGCTAAAGACAGCGTGCATACATGCTACTTGGCAAGGTCTCCGAACTGGATAAGAATCCGGACATCTCGCTCCGTAACCACATAAAACGTCACAGGACATTGGTTACTTTTCACAAAAGCATTTTTTTTAAGCAACTGACCTATCGTTATGGTGGGGTTAAGAGAGACGAATACCCACCGTAAATGTCCTTCCCGGGAGGGCGTGACAGATCTGAATATCATGCCCAGACATTCTTTCGGAATTTGGAGGGGATGCACATCTCGCTCATCACCAGGTCCTATGGAACTAACTTTTTAACCTGGTGTTAGGTTTAAACACAAGTTGCCCAGTTATGCACTGCGGTTCGGGAGGATTGTTCAGCAGATTAAAGAAAATAATAATTAAGATATGTTTTCGCAGCGCTTTCCTACTTTGGCAAAGTTAACTAACTACTGAGTATCTGATGATATGCGGGGAATGTGTGTGACACCACACCCTGACCATCACCGCTCGGAAACCCCAATAGTTTACCAGGGTCGGATCAGTCCATGGTGTGGATAGGGACATCCAAACAATTAAAGAGCCACAAAGGCTTACTGGAACATGAAGAGAGACAATAACTTAGAAATATGAGGCCCTTTAGTTATGTTGGCCAATCTTACACAGCCTTGCCGGAGTGCAGGGCTAAATTATCGCAACTACTGGAAAAGAGGCATACACTACGTGTCTCCTAACGAAAAGATTGTCTCTAATCATATTAAACCTATCCTATCGAGCTGAATAGAAAAGGTTTTTAGTCGGTAGCATGCCAGGCTAAACAGAGTTATAGCATGGACAGCGACCTCAGTGAAAAATGGTTGGTGGCGGGAGAAAGTGCTGCATATATAAATGTTGCTGTATAGTGATTCCTACGTGCACTGCAGTCCTATATTTTTCTACAAATAAACAAAACATTTAAATTGATGGCCACTTGCCATATGTAAGCTAACCAGAACAATCAATACAATATGAAATGATCAGAAAAATATATATAGTACAGGTTGAGGAACCTACTATGGTGCGGTTAGCGAAAACACCTTACAGAAAATAAAAATAACTATAAACAGATACAGAAATTATAACTAGCGGTTCTAAGACCGTTACAGTGCCTTTTTGTCATCGGGACTGGTTATACATATACGATATAATTATCAAAGATGTAATTAACGGGATAATTAAAAATGTCAAGTATGGTTACTTGAATAATCTGTAGCCATTCTTAAGCTTGGGCTATCGTGCTACTGAAATTGATACGGCACCCTTAGTTTGACGTGAGTTGATGCGTTCCCTGGAAGCTGGAAACCGGTATGCCGGTTTCCGCAAACAGGATTCCCGCAAGCAGCTCATGAAGGGAGCTGATCGAACTCAGGACTGTAATCACAATATAGAATGTCTAACGAGTAGTCAGTAAGAGATACAAAAAATAACAGTACTGCCACGACGAAAGTTCCAGTACACCGATGGTATGGATGGAAGTTGTCAACAACCCGATCATGAGCGGGGGATGTTAAATGCGGATGAAGATACATAACTAAGCTTAATGGTGGGGAGGGGGTACGTCAGCCAGCCCTGAAGACGTACTGGACAAAGTTTACGTTGCTGCGGTCAAAAAGTTTAGATAAACCTGCACGACATCAGTGCGGGATGGCTGAATAACCTCTTTTTGGCGTGGCCGGCAGATCCGGCGAGTCATCCACCAAAGAACATCGCTGCCTATACATCTGCAGAATCACATTTTCAGGCCAGGAAAGGCCTCACGGCAAGTTCGTGTTCCGAGTTAGTTCTTGATATATTTGTGAACAATATCCAAAAAGTTCCAAAAATGTTCCCGCAATAACGGGAGATACAAAATTGCTTTAGTGCGGTGGGTTGGATTACTGCTGGCTACGGGAGAGAAAACGACAGAAACCGAAATGATCTGCGTAATGCCTGTCTTGCTGATCGTAGCTGACACAGGTCCAACCTAATCGGCCCCTGGCCGAGGATGCGCTCGAGCTCTGGATCTCGTCTCCTTTTATACTACTCGTGACATCACAGGCGCAGGCTCCAGCCAATCATCGGTCGAGCAACAGCCAATGAGCGGGTAGCTAATAATAACGCAGTCGAATGTTCTAGAACAGTCTAGAAGTGCTGCGTACACGTGGTTATGACGTTACGGCAATACCTTGAAGATAATCAAAAGGGGGTTTCCGTGGATAACTCAGCCATTTCTTAGCCGATTTTGAAATGGTTTACAGATTTGCAAAGCCCGTCGAATTGTTTTTTTTATTAATACCAGATTTCGCGGGAAGAAGTTATTAAAAAGGATTACATTGTATCGTCTCGGTACACTAAAAGAGTCATCCTATCGTGGTCGTAAATTATGCGCTCTGTCAAAAATAGTATTAAGCCTGCGCATGCGCACTATGCGCTTTAACGAACTCTCATAGGCTCATATACGCGTATAGCTCTACCCAGGGGGGCGTGTTCAGGGAACAAATCCAGGACGGGTGGCGCGTACCCAGCTTAGCTGGTACACCGGTACCTGGCCGGTCGATCCGAACTACACCACCGTCCATCATAAACGCGTAATAGGCCGCCAAGTTGTATGAATTGTCTGACTTTACTATTTAATAAACATTATAATCAATATTTTGAAAGTAATTTGACTGGGCGCCGTTGCTGCAATAAGCAGCAACATCACCCAGTCAGATTAATTTTAAAATAGGCAACTCCTTACCTCAAAGAAGAATCCATGACAATCCACACGAGCTCTGTCAATATGCCAGCACGTGCTCTGATAACGCTGCTTACTGGGTCGGTACTGGGCCAATAGTATACCAGGCCAATTCGTCCGAGAATCGGTCCAGTACTAACCCAATAATCTGTGTTAGCAGGGTTACAACTCAATCGTTGGCGCCAGTTATACACGTTATTATAGAGAATATCAATATGCATATACATAGAATGCTCATTATATCACGAATAATGAAAGGGACATGGCGAGTCGTGTATGAGTTGCGTGGTTGCATTCATGGAGCACAGCACAGAAACATGCCACTTGTTACTGTCCTAAGTTGGCATATTAGCTCCCATTATCGCTTATGGTAGAATATGAAATCCTGAACTATTGACACTTAATGTATGCATGGTTCTCTATCAAGGATGCAAGATATATGAACAAATGAGGAAATGAGGAAATGACATATTGGATGAACATGTTTTTCCTTTCGGCGTATATCCGGTCATGGCAAATCAGCTTTAAAACTGTAATGGCTAAATTCTATCTGGAAAATCAAAATAGTTGCTTATTGAATGTCCATTTGCATGTCAACAGAAGACTATTTTTGGAAAGTTAACACTGGAATGACAGGCTCGCTTACAGAGACAGTCATTTCAGTGGTAACTTATTAGAAATTATCTTCTCTTGGTTTACAAATGGGCATTCTTTATGACTACTGCAGAAGTCGGCTCGGGCCGTCTTCGTGAGGAAAGCGTTAATATATTAACAGGTTGACAGGTGCTCGAGCAGGCCTTCTATTAGAACAGGAGAAAATAATGAGACCTACTTGACTCACCAAGAGGAACATGGAACCTACTGCAGTCTTCGCGCACGCGCGGAGCAGTGTTCGCACGCACGCGCGTAGCAGTTTCACGGGCATGCCCGTGTCCGTATTCACAAGCACGCGTGCACGCGCGCATCCGTTCACGTGGGCATGCGATCAGATAGACGCCATACATTAATAATATCTATACCTCTAAACGTGATTTGATGTGCAGCTCTCAACATGATTATCTATTTGGTACTAGCTCAGTTTTGGCGAATGTTGGGTGTGGGAAGGGGGTTGCGGGACCAACTCTGGGAGTTATCACTTGAAAATGGGTTCACTCCGCTCCCAGCATGTAAGTAAAAAATGTAACAGCCTTGCCGGGTGGGGGGGCGCATGCGCCCCCTCCCCCCACCCCAACGAGTGGCCCCCACCCTCTATCCGCCACTGTAGCTATGCTCCTGAACTAATCTAACGTCTTGTATTCAGCAAATCAATCCGCCCGATGTAGTGTGCGGCAATTCTATTACATGTACACGCGCGACTTGGTATTGTTGATAAGACGATGCGCTATTTTCATTTCATTTTACCTTTATGCCAGCAGCTTTGTTATTGTTAGTGCCCAGTTGCCCTCCGTACTTTTTTAAATTGCAATTAGTGTATCCGGCTTTTCATAAAACACGCCAATTGGAATACGGCTACTGCCATTTAAACGCATCTGCGTCGGTCTCGTTTGTTCTCGTATATTTCTCTAACTACCACGCGGAAGTTTAGAGTGAACACGTGTTCCTGTTTATTTAGTTGTTACTCTCTCTTTTCCCCTTGGGATGTGTATGTGTGTGTGTATTTGGATTGATGCATTAAGATAAATTAACCCATAGTAAATGAGTGCCATAATGGCCAATCCTAATCGCAGCGTACTTATATTTATAGCAGCAACGTGTGTTGCCTGTCTCTGTCAACCTAAATGTAAAGCTACGTTGGCAATGTGATATTTCTGTAATTATGCTGTTATTCCGCGGTGTATTCTTAAAGCAACGTGTCCACCTAGTGAAGGGCATTTTAAGCTATTGGCGGCAAGCCCTTTTCAAATTTTGTTAATGATTACAAACAGTTTTTTCGAAATATTGAACATAATATTTCCTTCATTGTAAGAAATAGTTATTTCAGTACCATAGATTTTCCATAAATTATTGGTATGCATCTTTATGTGCAAACAAACCCTTCTTCATTGAAAGGAGATTATCTTCAGTTGTGTTTACTTTATTATAACCCCCGACCCCCCCCCCCCCCCCCCCCACACACACACACACACCACACACACTCTCTCTCTCTCTCTCTCTCTCTCTCTCTCTCTCTTTCTCTCTCTCTCTCTCTCTCTCTCTCTCTCTCGCTAGCTCGCTCGTTCTCTCTCCCTGTCTCGAGGGAGGGAGGGAGGGAGCGACGGAGGGAAAGATGGATGGAGGGAATGGTGGAATCTTTCTGAGGTGGTTGTAATCTTCTAGACAGGTATAGCAACATCAGAGTTCTCCAAGCTATCAATTGAAGGTGTGGAGCATAATTTTATATTTTCATAGTAATATTCAGCTGAATATGCTGTTGCTATGGTCTGATTTTATGAAAATAAGCATACTCATGTAGAGAAATATTGGTGCTTGTAATCTTATATGGAAATTTAAAAATGTAAATTTAAATGCGTTTTCATAGTTTTGAAGAACGCGCCAATATTGCATTAATGACTCTCCTCCACCGTTACTCCAATATATATTTAGTAGCAGCTACTCTCTCTCTCTCTCTCTCTCTCTCCGTCTCTCTCTCCCTCTCTCTCTCTCTCTCTCTCTCCACCCCTCCACCTCTCTCTCTCTCTCTCGCTCTCTCTCTCACACTCTCTCTCCCCCTCTCTCTCTCTCCCTCTCTCTGGCCCCCACCCCATCCTGTAGCTCGCGAGGGTACGTACTAGTCCGCCATGACATTTCCGCCCATCGCGCCGCAAGTGCACGATGACCGGGATTGCTGGTTAGCTGCGGATCTCGGTGTTGCGGCTCCCGTATGACGTCTTTCCTAGAAATACAAAGACCGACTTCTAGAGCCGGTGGAACACTGATGGTCCAGTGGGGCGGTGTGACCATTTCCACCAAGATTGAACCACACAGTGTCGTCCCAACTATTTGTGTCACCGGTATGTCGATCCATACTAATTTTGAGATATGGAACAAGTTGTAATTAAAACATTAGAAAGATTAATATACTATACAATCACGATGAATCGTTTGACAGTGAATGAGCACACACTAATACACAACATAGAGCCATCTGGTGTTCTTTCCACGTGGTGTCGTCCCAACTATTTGTGTCACCGGTATGTCGATCCATACTAATTTTGAGATATGGAACAAGTTGTAATTAAAACATTAGAAAGATTAATATACTATACAATCACGATGAATCGTTTGACAGTGAATGAGCACACACTAATACACAACATAGAGCCATCTGGTGTTCTTTCCACGTGGTGTCGCCGGAGGTACCCCACAGGCTCTGGAATCCGCAGAGGTATCCCCGCAAGAGAAGCATCCGCAACGAAGCCACTAGGTAGTGTAATATAAACTAATATACCCCTAACACACACACACAAAGAACATATTGTCGTTGCGAGAGGTAAGTGCCTTGCGGGCGCCTCCGTCACAGGAAAATGCGTTCAACGCCGAAGAGGAGGAAAAGGGCTGGCAAAAAGGGCCACTCTTTTGATCAACAGAAAAATGCTTAAGTGAAGATCCTAGTGAAACCATAACTAATATAACGCATACTGATTTACGTGAAGACGGGAAGAACGATTTCCGAGGAATTCCCAAGTCACCGTCGTATGCAGTTCCAAAGACACTGTATTGGTAGATGCCGCTTTATTTATGCGGCCTTCTGCTACCGTCTAACCTATCGTTTAGTTGTTAGAAATATAAACTAGTTTTGGCCGCAATTGGCAGGGGTTCCTACCTAACTTTGAATACAGATGGCCAATGGGTGCAGACGCCTCCCTTCCCGTAGGTCGCCTGGATTAGCATCTACCTCCAACGACAGCATGCGTACATGTTACGACACAAGGCATCCGAATTCGCTGAAAATCCGGCTACCTTGTCCCGCAACCACATAAAACATCACCTGGACAATGGCTACGTTCCACGCAAGCTTTGATTCCTGACATGTCTTTATGGTGGGGGTGGAGAGCCGGATATCCATCGCGAGTATCCTTCCCGTGAGGTCGTGACGAGCTCCAACGCTTCATCCCGCCACTGCAATGAATTGGATGGAGATCCGCATCTTGTCCATCACCGCGTGATACGGATCTAACAGTTGACCTGTCGTTAGGGTTAAGTTCCAATACGCCCACATATGCACTGCGGGCCGGTAAAATAAACTAACTAATTCACATTTATAACTATATGTTTTCACAGTGCTTCCTTCATTGGCAGGGTTATCTAGCTAACGAGAATCCGAAGATATGGGGGAGATGTATGCAAATCAGCACTTTAACCATCATCGCTTGGAAACCTCCGATAGTTTCCCAGGGTTGGAGCTGATCAACGTGCTGATGGGAAGTCCAAACAATTAGCAAGCCATGCAACTGGTGAATTGTGGAAAGAGACAATAGCTTAATATACATGAGGCCCTATAGGCAACTGGCCATATTGTACGCAACCTGGCCGGAGTGCGGGGCTACATTACCGCAACAACCGGAAAATAGGTGTACACTATGTGTCTCTAAACGAAGAAATTGTTCCTAACCACTTAACCTATCCTATTGAGCTGAATAGTAAGGTTAGTCGATAACATGTCGTGCTCAAACAATTAGGGCATGGTCAGCGACCTCAGTGTAAAATTGATGATGGCGGGAATAGTGTGAGGCGGATATATCCGTTGCTGTATAGTATTTCCTAGCGTGCTGCTGTCCACAGTTTTCTATAATTAAACACAACATATTACCTAGATGGCTATCTTCCATATACAACTAACCATTGCAATAAATAGCTTATAATTATATGAGATAACTAAGTATCACAGATCGATAAACTTAGACTGAGCTTGACTAGTTGAAAGCACCTACAGTAAACAAGGATACTATTCACAATAACACATAAATTATAAACTGCGGTCTTAAGACCAGTGAGCTACCTATTAGTCATCAGTACATTATACGGAAATGATAATTGAAAATACAATAGTATAGCTACTTGAGTACCTAATAGTCATCGGTGCGGAACAGGCGACTATGTTGCTGAAATTGAGGCGCTGACGTATTCACAGCGCGAGTCGACACGTTCTCTGAAGCTGGAGAGATTTCCGCAGACGATTTCCGCAGCTGATATACGCAGGCTGGTCTCCGCAAGCTGACTCCTCCAGACAGGGTAGATACGGTACACATGCAGGGCAGTGAAACAAAGCAGTGAAGAATGTATATTAGATAGTCTTGGTAACTAGTATATAATTTATACGTAAGTGAGAAATGTATCCGTCTGGTGATGGAAGTAGTAAAAGTCAAGGTTGCCACTTAACAGAGAGGGCTGTATATAGCATTAGGCAGTTATATAACTTGACACACAGTGCGGCACAGACTGTGGTCAAACTGTTAATTAAGCACACACTACATACAGTGCGGAGATTGAAGTCTACTTTTCAGCGTGGTTGACAGATCCGGCGAGTCATCCACCAAGAATCACAGTAAGCTCTACATTCCGTAGAATCACATCCCGAGCCCGCACGGCCCATTCTCAGGAAAGCTCCCTTAGGAAAGTCCGAATGCGGAAGGTATAACTTTAAATTTAGTTTAATACCCCCAGATGGCTGTCCGGGGGTGTCCCAATCCTAGGGCAAGCCGAAGACGTCCTACCACCGCGGATATGCTGGGATCCATAAGACACAGTTTGATGTGAGAATCACTTGTAGGTCAGCAGTTACATTCGTCCCCCTAATGGTCCAGAGGTCCTGTACAGGCTGGCTTCCACACCGTCGATGCTCCTGAATCTCGATTTTTCACCCCTTTTATACTACGCATGAGATCTGAGGCAGATGCCTCAGCCAATCAGCGGCCGAGCGGTAGCCAATCAGCGTGCAGCTAGATCAGTGACGTATTTATCACGTTCACAGAACAATCTAGATCTATTTATGCATACACGCCATTACGACGTCAACAGCAATATTATGAAGATAATTTAAGGGGATTTTCGCGGATAACGATTTTAAAATGGTTAACAGTTAATAATAATAATAATAATAATAATAAGAATAATAATAAGAATAATAATAATAATACTAATCTTTCTTTATTGAGGGTATATCATCAGTGGCCTGATCTACCGGATGCCCTCATAGAACAAATTTGTGTACACTATGTACAGTTGATAAATAAACTATGTACAGTTGATAATTACACTACATCCATGATGAGGAGTTAATTACGATATGTGAATAAACAGCAGTAGACAATCAATTTACTTTTTAATATATAATATTCAGTTAGAGTTGCACGCTTTCTTCGATATCTCTAGATATCACGATTCAGTATAATATCGCGATAATTTACGATATAAAATATCGAAAAATGGTGAAAACCTTAAGCGCAACATTGCGTCAAAACAGTTGCTCAAATCTTCAATTCAATTTGAATTCAATTTATAGGCACATATGAATCCATAGAAAATGACCATATGTAGACCATGAGAAAACCATTCATTGAAAATTTGACACTGGAATGACTTGCTCTGTTAAAGAGACATTACAGTGATAAATACCCAAATACCCAGCCGTCTCCTGCTATGTAGATGGACACTTCTCAAGACGGCATTCTGACCTTATGATACCGCGATATTTCGACATATCGCGATATTGTCCACACGATATACCACCAATGGTAATATCGTGCAAGCCTATATTCCGTTAGCAAAAATATATTATTATTATTATTATTATTATTATTATTATTATATATATATATATATATATATATATATATATATATATACACCTGTGCAAAAGTTAAGCACCAGCAAAACAATAGAACGTAGAAACATGATGGTACAACTAGGCTGCCATACTTTTTGTCCCCGCGTTAGCTGAAATAATTCCAAGTACGAAATGCACATGCATGCATGACTTCACGCCGCTTGATGTCCGTGTGTGGCGGGAAACAGCACACGTGTTCAGTTATTTAAAAGTCCAGTTTGAGGTGTAGAACATTACATACAGATTTAGGCGACAAGATTAGGAATTTTGTGTTCATGACCGTGGTTTATTTGTACAGAGAGAAGTAGCTCTTGATTGTGAACCGCTATGGCAAGACCAAGGTTAAGTGATCGTGTGAAATGGCAAATCATAGGCATGCATACCACTGGTATGTCATGCAGAGCGATTGGCAGACAGCTGAACATTAACCATACTGTAATCAGTCGTTTGATTGCAAAACATGGGCAAACTAACGAGGTGAAGGACAGGCCTAGATCTGGAAGACCGAAGAAGACTACTGCCCGTGATGATCGAGCCCTAGTACGCCTTGTTAGGAGATCTCCATTCACCAACAGCAGAGTGCTCAGCCAGCAATGGGAAACGCGCAATAGAGTGTCAATGTCTACCGTCAAAAGGAGACTGTATGCTGCTGGCATGAAAGTTAGGAGACCTGTCAGACGTCCTCTCCTCACTGCACACCACAAAGAGGAGCGTCTGAGGTGGTGCAACGAAAGAAGACACTGGAACATGAGATCCTGGAGACGGGTACACTGGTCCGATGAAAGTCGGTTCCTGCTTCATGCCACAGATGGTCGAACTCGTGTATGGAGGTCCAGACGCACGGCGTACGACCAACGTAACATCATGGAAGAAGATCCATTTGGTGGAGGTTCCGTTATGATATGGGGGTGCATCGCATTTGATTGTAAGCTGGATCTGTTGACTGTACCTGGAACACTAAATGGACAAATATATCAAGAGTCCATACTGGATAGAGTTGTGGTCCCTGATTTTGTAAATCATGCACCTGGAACCCACCCTATATTCATGGATGACAACGCCTGACCACATCGTGCTAGAGCTGTGCATGAATACCTCCGCCAGAATGCCATCGAAACCCTACCATGGCCAGCAAGGAGCCCTGACATGAACCCTATTGAGCATATCTGGGACATTCTGGGAAACATGGTGAGAAGGAGGGATCCTCCTGTGCAGAACCTACAGGAATTAACAGACGCACTCCATCTTGAATGGCAACGAATACCACAATGGCGTATCAGTCGGTTGGTGACCAGCATGAGACGTCGTGTCCAGGCCGTCATCCAGGCACAATGTGGATATACCCGGTATTAATAATGACAGTCTCAAACTCGTGCACAGATGTTAAACTTCGTTTTCAGACACCATTAATGACAATCTAGCCACGTGTGTCAACTGTAGGGCAATAGTTGTCAGTTGTGTCAACGTAACCATATTCAGGCCTCGTTTTCAAGTTCAAACAAAAACATACAGTGTTTCCCCACCATCATAATCAGCATTCCTCTAGTTGCATTATTACCTCTTGCACTAAGATGGATGGGTACATAAATGTTTATGCTATTGCTTTCTTCATAGCACATGAATACACCCTCGCATGTGCGTAAAAATAGGGTGGTGCTTAACTTTTGCACACGTGTATATATATATATATATATATATATATATATATATATATATATATATATATATATATATATATATATATATATATATATATATATATATATATATATATATATATTTATTGTATTCAACATTCGTGTAAACCTAATTATTGAGTCCTTATACAGTTGCTTTTACAAGTGGCTTTTATACCTTTTAATCCAAACGCTGCTCTGGTCTACATACTCAACGCAAACACTTAAAAGCATCACTTACGCACACAGGTATTCACGCACTCACGCAAGCTCACAGGTACTCGCGCACTTACACACTTGCTCTCGCTCATTCACCCCCCCCCCCCCCCCCCTCAATCTCTCGCCGTATCTCTCCCATGATCTCGCTCTTCGATCTCTTGCGCGCAGGTATCACTGAGACTAGCAATTGTTACACTTTAAGATGATTATATATGTTGGATTTAAAGGCTGACAGTGATGGGGAATGTGTAATGGTCGTCGGTAGTAAATTCCACATGTGCGTTGCTGTGTATGTAAAGCTGTTCTTGCCGTAGTCTGTTCGTATTTTTGGAGGTTTTAAGTGTCCATTGGTTTTTGATCGCAGGTTTAGTGTATGCGCTTCATCTATGGGTGTACACATATCGTTAATGTACTTAGGTGTAAGGTTGTTTAGTGCTTTGTATGTCATGATGTTTGTTTTTACAGTCATTTTTTGACTTAACGGAGTCCACTTTAAGGTGTCATATAACTGTTTTGACGAAGTTCTGCGCGGGACGTCTAAAACAACTCTAGCAGCACGTTTTTGCAATTTGTCTGGTTTACTTAGCAAAGTCGGTGTACCTGCGTAATAAACAAGACACCAATAATCTATATGCGAAAGAATATACGCTGTATAGAATAGGTTGCGCTCATCAACATTCATGTACTGTTTGTTTTTCTTCAGCATATAAATAAGGCTGGCTATTTTACTGCATATTGTTGTTGCCATTATAGAGTCTCGTTAATATGTAAGCCTAGAAGTTTTGCGTCATTTACAATGCCTAATTCTTCGTTACCTATATGTATTTTAATTTCCGCATGGTTAATTTGATTAAGTTTGTGCTTAGTGCTTATCATTATTAATTTGGTTTTATCTGAATTCAAAATCATCTTATTATTTTGACACCAGTTTTGGATGGATGCCATATCGCCAGTCAGTTGTTCAGTTATTTTTGGTACATTATCAAAATTGCAATGTATTGTCGTATCATCGCAGCACATGTCGACATTGCTATTCATGCCCATGTGGAGGCCGTGTACATAAATTATAAATAGCAGAGGTCCTAACACAGAACCGTGAGGAACGCCTACTGTTACCGGTAAAAGATCAGATTTCCTGTCAGAGATTGCCAAATATTGCTGCCTGTTTTCTAGATACGATTCGACCTATTTTATTGTAAGTGGATCAAATTTATAAATACGTAATTTTTGTAGCAGAATGCCATGGTTAACAAGGTCAAACGCTTCCCTGAAGTCTATCATAATAGCCCCGACGATATCGCCACTATCGACTGCGAACCGCCAGTATTCTATCAATTTTAATAACGCGGTTTCGCAAGAATGTTTTGGCCTGCTACCGGATTGAGATTCGCATAGTAAATTATATGTATTTAGAAAATTATATAAATAGTTATGCACATGTGTTTCAATAGTTTTTGACAAAATGGGCAGTAGTGAAATGGGTCTGTAATTACTGATCTCGGCTTTATTATTCGACTTATGTAAAGGCTTTACTTTTCATATTTCCACATGGTTGGAAATACACCTGTATCTATACTTTTATTAATGATAGCAGTAACTGATGGCGCGATAACTGGAGCAGATAGTTTTAGAAAATGGGCGTTCAACTCATCATATCCAGGCGACTTTTTTGTTTTTACATTTGTAAGCTCCTTGTAAACATAATCTACGGTTATTCTAGGTATTTTGAACTTAATTTCATTTGCCACTTTACTGCTAACGTGTATTTTAAGATTATCTGATATCGCGTGACTTTGACTATTTATTGAATATGTGAGATCGGCAGCGACTGTAGTGAAATATCGATTACACATCCCACAATGCTGTGCTGTGTCTCTAATGCCATTTCCGTCGGTATCATATACAATTAATGGCATTTTGCTAGATTTGGGGTTGATGCTTTTCATAATTGACCATATATTGGAAGGATTCTTTTTATTTCCAGCCAACCGTATGCCAAAGTATTGTCGCTTAGCACATTCTATTAAGGACATTACTTTGTTTTTAACTCTCTATATTTAACCATATCTTTTACTTTTTTTAAATAATCGCGGTCCTTCATTGCTTTTAAAATACCCTCATTAATCCATCCCGGTTGACAATACTTTTTCACTCTACGCTCAATGATAGGCGCGTGGTTATTCAGAATAGCGAGGAACGTTTCGTGCCATATCTTAAGCGCATCGTTAGGATCACTTATTAAATTAATTAGATCCCAATTATAGTGTGATACATCGTGAAGGAAGTTAGCATTATCAACATTCTTCTTGCATCCTTATTTTTATTGAATGGTGTGTGTGAGTTTTGTAAGTGACGCTATTTCGCACATCAAACACGGGGAGATGGTTTGCTAGGGCTACCTCGCCGACACTTACTAAAGTAATTTTGCTTTTGTAGGTGACATATACATGGTCTATTATGGTGGCTGTTGTCTCTGTGATTCTAGTCGGTTTGTCAATTAATTGCTCAGGGTGAAATACATCCATTACTGATTGTCATTTTCCAGGTATAGATACATGTACACCAATATTGAAATCGCCTATTAAAACAATATCCGTGTTATGCGAATAATCAGTCTCGAGTAATGATTCGGAGTCATCTATCCAGCTAGTTGGTGAGTTTGGCGGCCAATAGACACAGCGAAGCAAGAATGGTTTCATTTTAGAGGGCGTGACCTATATCCACAATGCGTCTACGTCAGGCGAGTCTAATTCTACCCTCCTACAATAGAGGTGATTTTCTTCAATATAGACACCGATGCCGCCTCCACTGCGATTTGACCGATCCTTTCTCTCGATATTATAACCGTTGATAGCTTTTAGATTATCTGACACGCAACTGCTTATAACTGTTTCTGTTGTGCCAAAGATTTCAAGTTCCTTTATACTTTTTTCCTTAATTATTTTCAATTGATTTATGTTGGGCATTAGGTGTTGCACATTTAGATGGCCTATCCGTAAGCCTTTTGTCTTTATATTAAACGATGGGAAGTCACATTGCTATGTTAATTTGATAAAATTGTTACTACATTTCCATTGGTCCAGCGGGTTTTTGGCAATTGCGTGTGTGAATATATTGTTTTCAACTTCAATGTTGCAATATGATACAATATTGATGAAAGTATGGAAATTCACTTGGACCATATTGGCGGCGTTATCATCCTCAGGTTTTGGTCAGCAGTGAGAATAGTGACAGTATTAGCGATATCAATGATACTTTCGACGGCATTAATAACATTAATATTAGCACTATGTGAAACATTTGTAATGCTAGCAATAGCTGTATTGCATGGAATGGCGCAAGAATTATTGGTAAGATTAGAGGTAGCGGCATCAGTGGCAACATAATCAGCAGTAGGATTAGAGGTAGCAGCATCAGCGGCGACATAATCAGCAGTGGGATTAGAGGTAGTGACATCAGTGGCAACAGAATCAGCAGTAGGATTAGAGGTAGCAGTATCAGTGGCAACACAATCAGCAGTAGGATTAGAGGTAGTGACATCAGTGGCGACATAATCAGCAGTAGGATTAGGGGTAGCGGCATCAGTTGCAACATAATCAGCAGTAGGATTAGAGGTAGCGGCATCAGTGGCAACATAATCAGCAGTAGGATTAGAGGTAGTGACATCAGTGGCAACATAATCAGCAGTAGGATTAGAGGTAGTGACATCAGTGGCGACATACTCAGCAGTAGGATTAGAGGTAGCAGCATCAGTGGCGACATAATCAGCAGTAGGATTAGAGGTAGCAGCATCAGTGGCAACATAATCAGCAGTAGGATTAGAGGTAGTGACATCAGTAGCAACATAATCAGCAGTAGCATTAGAGGTAGTGACATCAGTGGCAACATAATCAGCAGTAGGATTAGAGGTAGTGACATCATTGGCAACATAATCAGCAGTAGGATTAGAGGTAGCGGCATCAGTGGCAACATAATCAGCAGTAGGATTAGAGGTAGTGACATCAGTGGCAACATAATAAGCAGTAGGATTAGAGGTAGCGGCATCAGTGGCAACATAATCTGCAGTAGGATTAGAGGTAGTGACATCAGTGGCAACATAATCACCAGTAGGATTAGAGGTAGTGACATCAGTGGCAACATAATCCGCAGTAGGATTAGAGGTAGTGACATCAGTGGCAACATAATCAGCAGTATGGTTAGAGGTAGTGACATCAGTGGCAACATAATTATCAGTAGGATTAGAGGTAGTGACATCAGTGGCGACATAATCAGCAGTAGGATTAGAGGTAGCAGCATCAGTGGCAACATAATCAGCAGTAGGATTAGAGGTAGCGGCATCAGTGGCAACATAATCAGCAGTAGGATTAGAGGTAGTGACATCAGTGGCAACATAATCAGCAGTAGGATTAGAGGTAGTGACATCAGTGGCAACATAATCAGCAGTAGGATTAGAGGTAGTGACATCAGTGGCAACATAATCAGCAGTAGGATTAGAGGTAGTGACATCAGTGGCGACATAATCAGCAGTAGGATTAGAGGTAGTGACATCAGTGGCGACATACTCAGCAGTATGATTAGAGGTAGCAGCATCAGTGGCGACATAATCAGCAGTAGGATTAGAGGTAGCAGCATCAGTGGCAACATAATCAGCAGTAGGATTAGAGGTAGCGGCATCAGTGGCAACATAATCAGCAGTAGGATTAGAGGTAGTGGCATCAGAGCAACATAATCAGCAGTATGGTTAGAGGTAGTGACATCAGTGGCAACATAATCAGCAGTAGGGTTAGAGGTAGTGACATCAGTGGCACCATAATCAGCAGTAGGATTAGAGGTAGCGGTATCAGTGGCAACATAATCAGCAGTAGGATTAGAGGTAGTGGCATCAGAGCAACATAATCAGCAGTATGGTTAGAGGTAGTGACATCAGTGGCAACATAATCAGCAGTAGGGTTAGAGGTAGTGACATCAGTGGCAACATAATCAGCAGTAGGATTAGAGGTAGTGACATCAGTGGCAACATAATCAGCAGTAGGATTAGAGGTAGTGACATCAGTGGCAACATAATCAGCAGTATGGTTAGAGGTAGTGACATCAGTGGCAACATAATCAGCAGTAGGATTAGAGGTAGTGACATCAGTGGCAACATAATCAGCAGTAGGATTAGAGGTAGCGGCTACAGTGGCAACATAATCAGCAGTAGGATTAGAGGTAGTGACATCAGTGGCAACATAATCAGCAGAAGGATTAGAGGTAGTGACATCCGTGGCAACATAATCAGCAGTAGGATTAGAGGTAGTGACATCAGTGGCGACATAATCAGCAGTAGGATTGGAGGTAGTGACATCAGTGGCGACATACTCAGCAGTATGATTAGAGGTAGCAGCATCAGTGGCGACATAATCAGCAGTAGGATTAGAGGTAGCAGCATCAGTGGCAACATAATCAGCAGTAGGATTAGAGGTAGCGGCATCAGTGGCAACATAATCAGCAGTAGGATTAGAGGTAGTGGCATCAGAGCAACATAATCAGCAGTATGGTTAGAGGTAGTGACATCAGTAGCAACATAATCAGCAGCAGGATTAGTGGTAGTGACATCAGTGGCAACATAATCAGCAGTAGGATTAGAGGTAGTGACATCAGTGGCAACATAATCAGCAGTAGGATTAGAGGTAGTGACATCAGTAACAACATAATCAGCAGCAGGATTAGAGGTAGTGACATCAGTGGCAACATAATCAGCAGTAGGATTAGAGGTAGTGGCATCAGTGGCAACATAATCAGCAGTAGGATTAGAGGGAGGAGCATCAGTGGCAACATAATCAGCAGTAGGATTATAGGTAGTGACATCTGTGGCAACATAATCAGCAGTAGGATTAGAGGTAGTGACATCAGTGGCAACATAATCAGCAGTAGGATTAGAGGTAGTGACATCAGTGGCAACATACTCAGCAGTAGGATTAGAGGTAGTGACATCAGTGGCAACATAATCAGCAGTAGGATTAGAGGTAGTGACATCAGTGGCAACATAATCAGCAGTAGGATTAGAGGGAGGAGAATCAGTGGCAACATAATCAGCAGTAGGATTATAGGTAGTGACATCTGTGGCAACATAATCAGCAGTAGGATTAGAGGTAGTGGCATCAGTGGCAACATAATCAGCAGTAGGATTAGAGGGAGGAGCATCAGTGGCAACATAATCAGCAGTAGGATTAGAGGTAGTGGCATCAGAGCAACATAATCAGCAGTATGGTTAGAGGTAGTGACATCAGTGGCAACATAATCAGCAGTAGGGTTAGAGGTAGTGACATCAGTGGCAACATAATCAGCAGTAGGATTAGAGGTAGCGGCATCAGTGGCAACATAATCAGCAGTAGGATTAGAGGTAGTGGCATCAGAGCAACATAATCAGCAGTATGGTTAGAGGTAGTGACATCAGTGGCAACATAATCAGCAGTAGGGTTAGAGGTAGTGACATCAGTGGCAACATAATCAGCAGTAGGATTAGAGGTAGTGACATCAGTGGCAACATAATCAGCAGTAGGATTAGAGGTAGTGACATCAGTGGCAACATAATCAGCAGTATGGTTAGAGGTAGTGACATCAGTGGCAACATAATCAGCAGTAGGATTAGAGGTAGTGACATCAGTGGCAACATAATCAGCAGTAGGATTAGAGGTAGCGGCTACAGTGGCAACATAATCAGCAGTAGGATTAGAGGTAGTGACATCAGTGGCAACATAATCAGCAGAAGGATTAGAGGTAGTGACATCCGTGGCAACATAATCAGCAGTAGGATTAGAGGTAGTGACATCAGTGGCGACATAATCAGCAGTAGGATTGGAGGTAGTGACATCAGTGGCGACATACTCAGCAGTATGATTAGAGGTAGCAGCATCAGTGGCGACATAATCAGCAGTAGGATTAGAGGTAGCAGCATCAGTGGCAACATAATCAGCAGTAGGATTAGAGGTAGCGGCATCAGTGGCAACATAATCAGCAGTAGGATTAGAGGTAGTGGCATCAGAGCAACATAATCAGCAGTATGGTTAGAGGTAGTGACATCAGTAGCAACATAATCAGCAGCAGGATTAGTGGTAGTGACATCAGTGGCAACATAATCAGCAGTAGGATTAGAGGTAGTGACATCAGTGGCAACATAATCAGCAGTAGGATTAGAGGTAGTGACATCAGTAACAACATAATCAGCAGCAGGATTAGAGGTAGTGACATCAGTGGCAACATAATCAGCAGTAGGATTAGAGGTAGTGGCATCAGTGGCAACATAATCAGCAGTAGGATTAGAGGGAGGAGCATCAGTGGCAACATAATCAGCAGTAGGATTATAGGTAGTGACATCTGTGGCAACATAATCAGCAGTAGGATTAGAGGTAGTGACATCAGTGGCAACATAATCAGCAGTAGGATTAGAGGTAGTGACATCAGTGGCAACATACTCAGCAGTAGGATTAGAGGTAGTGACATCAGTGGCAACATAATCAGCAGTAGGATTAGAGGTAGTGACATCAGTGGCAACATAATCAGCAGTAGGATTAGAGGGAGGAGCATCAGTGGCAACATAATCAGCAGTAGGATTATAGGTAGTGACATCTGTGGCAACATAATCAGCAGTAGGATTAGAGGTAGTGGCATCAGTGGCAACATAATCAGCAGTAGGATTAGAGGGAGGAGCATCAGTGGCAATATAATCAGCAGTAGGATTATAGGTAGTGACATCTGTGGCAACATAATCAGCAGCAGGATTAGAGGTAGTGACATCAGTGGCAACATAATCAGCAGTAGGATTAGAGGTAGTGACATCAGTGGCAACATAATCAGCAGTAGGATTCGAGGTAGTGACATCAGTGGTAACATAATCAGCAGTAGGACTAGAGGTAGCGGCATCAGTTGGAGCATAATCAGCAGTAGGACTAGGGGTAGTGACATCAGTGGCGACATAATCAGCAGTAGGATTAGAGGTAGTGACATCAGTGGCAACATAATCAGCAGTAGGATTAGAGGTAGTGACATCAGTGGCAACATAATCAGCAGTAGGATTAGAGGTAGTGACATCAGTGGTAACATAATCAGCAGTAGGACTAGAGGTAGCGGCATCAGTTGGAGCATAATCAGCAGTAGGATTAGAGGTAGGAGCATCAGTAGCATTACTATTTAACATATCGAATCTGTTACTGATTAACACATTGTAAACAGAATCGATACGATAGATATTATTATTATTATTATTATTATTATTATTATTATTATTATTATTATTATTAGTGCCTGAGTCTAAGAAATGATTTATTGTAGTGTCACGACTGTTTATTGGTCAATGGCTGGTGTTGTGTTGGCACTCCTTCATGACCGAACCATTAGTGTCCAGGACATCGATTTGATTTGTGTCTGTAACTGTTACAGTTATAGCACAGAACCGGTCGACCATGGCGACACATCGACGATTTGGGGTTTGGTTCCGCACGAAATTTACAAGCCGCGGTAATTACAATATTAACATAGTCATTGATACAATGGACTATTGCCGTGGAGCTCTCTCTCTCTCTCTCTCTCTCTCTCTCTCTCTCCCTCCCTCCCTCCCTCCCTCCCTCCCTCCCTCTCTCTCTCTCTCTCTCTCTCTCTCTCTCTCGCTCTCTCTGCCAATCAGAGTAAACAAATACTAATAATAGTACATTGGATACAAGTGTATACAATGCATCCCCCATTCAGTCAGGCAAACTGTATGTATCTGCTACGCTGAACTATGCTATTTAATAAAATATATGTAAACATGCGCTAAACTGGAACGCACGATGCCTTCTAATCTACTGACCATAACAAAGCCGAGAATATTAAGTGGTGGAGGTAAGAATGATGACCATAACAAAGTCGACCATATTAAGTGGTGGAGGTAAAAATGATCACCATAACAAAGCAGATCATTTTAGGGGATAGGGGTAAAAATGATGGCTATAACAAAGCCGATCATATTAGGGAGTAAGGCTGTTAAGGGATAGGGGTAATTTTTACTACCATAACAAAGCCGATCATTTCATGGGGTAGGGGTTAAATTTATGATAATAACAAAGACGATCAACACGGGATAGGGGTAACAAGTATGCTTATAGCAAAGCCCGTTATATTAAGAGATAGGGGTAACAATGATGGCCATAACACAGCAGATCATTTTACGGGATAGGGGTAAAAATGATGGCCATAACACAGCCGATCATATTAGGGAGTACGGTTATCAATGCTGACCATAAAGCCGATAATAGTAGGGGTAGGAATACTCATGCTGGCCATCACAAAGGCGACCATATTAAGGGGCACGGGAACCAATGATGGCCATAACAAAGGCGATCATATTAAGTGGTATAGGTAAGAATGATGGGCATACCCTTAGATACATTCATTGTAAACTGGGTAACCACATACCCTTAGATACATTCATTGTAAACTGGGTAACCACCACTCTAAATGCTGCTCATCTTCGCCTTCACCGTGTGATATATGATAAAAGCAAATCAGTCGATTAATAGACCTTTCAATATTCGCCTATGGTCCGGCCATCTCTAGCTAAGCTCCACCTACACATCGGTCTCTGAACTCCCTGACTATCAATTCCCAAAAAACTATACAGGTACGCCATTGACTATTTTGGAAACTGGCAGCGCCCAGTCAAATTGGTTTCAAAATATTCAACAGCATGTTTATTAAATAGTAGAGACATACAATTCGTACAACGTGCCGGACTATTACGAGTTAAAAATGGGCCAAATAGAATCATTGAATACGCAATGATTATCACGTCATCTCGCATGCGCTTAATTGATTATGACGCCAGATGACGTCAGATGATAGATGTATACTCTGGAAAGTTGAATTATATCAACAGACGTCAACGGGTCACCAGTGTTGCCCACTGCTTAAAATCGGACAAATGTGCATTGTTGTGACTGACAATGTGATAATAAAGGAATATCGTGATGTTAGCGTCTTGAAAAGTAAGTAGTAGCCGTCATCTGACAAATATAAAGTGGCAATGTCCATTTATGTCATGAAGTGTTGTTAATATGACGACGAACCCTATGGTTGGTGCCATGCAAACGGGATGTCAAAAGAAAAAGAGGAATATTTACCATGACTTCAGGGGCGATCCCACAGTCGCTGGAATTACAGATACAGTACAACAGCTGACAGAATGTCAATTTCTGAAAATAGTGAAATATGTTAGTATATGGTACTGAAAATTAAATGAGCATACTTCACATTTCTATCATCTACAGTACGGACGAACCAGTTAACAAGTTCCTTAAAGAGGTATCATATGCAGATCACTCAGGTAATTAGGTCAACAGAGGTGCAAAAGTAACACATTTTGTCAGATGCTTAAGCCCTATTAACTCAAACTCAAAAAATGGACTATATAATGGTCTTGAGGAATGTCCATTTCTTTTCATCAACGAGAATATGATTTTTGAAAATTTACCACTGGTAAAAGTTCAAAAATCGTCTTCTCTCACCCGGGAAATAGACACCAGCGGAAAAAAAAGATGATTTTCTTGACCATTGTCATGGTCAAGCCGCCCACAAACCAGCACCTGTAGCGGTTCTGAGTAATGTGTATGTGTACGACAACAGAAAGTTATTGTTGTACATTTTTTTGCAAAGATTATTATTTTCTTGAAATATCTTGACCATTAAAAGGTTAATTAATATAAATAGCATTTTGCGCGCGTTGAGGCGATGTTGACACAAGAGGGGTCGCACTCGGACATGTGTGCATTGTTTCGACAGACAAAGTGATAATAATGAAAAGTGAGTAGTCCACGCAATCTTACAAACGGCCACTGTTCATTTATTTCATGACATCTTGTTACTATGACAACGGAGAGAATATGTATTTTTTAAATAGCCTGACAATGCAATTCTGCAGTACTGAGAAATGAAATGAACACAGCGTCAGATCGCCATAGCCTAGAGTAATGAAAGATCACGTAATATATTCCGCATTGTGCCCTCCATAATGTCATGCATGTTATACGTAAATTGGTTGAGGCATTATATCACCAACATCTCAAAAGGTCAGATATTTTGCACGCTGCTTAAAATTTGATAAATGTACATTGCTATGACTGACAAAGTGATAATAAATGGATATTTTGAAGTTAACATCCTGAAGAGAGAATAATTTAGCAACCAACTCGTGATCCATATGTATCTCCGGAAATGAGAGCATCCAGATTTCAAAATTGTATTGAGAACTACCCCCAGATTCCCCTCTAGTTTGGCTACAATACTGGGTCAACCTTTGCTTGGCAGGTGCCTAGGTCCTACGAAACACTTAGACCGGACCTGGATATGTATGTTGTATATATATATATATATATATGAAATATAGCATGTCATGGTTGTCAAGTCTTAACCCATCAATCATTTTATCGCACTCACCGTATTAAAAACGATGTAAAATGAGCTCTAAACCAATTTTTCTCATTTTATAATCTAACTCTGCATATGGAAATGAAAGTGATCGCAATGTACAAAACCGATGGATCTGATCTGTCACGTACTTAGATTGCATCCTAATCAATGGCCCCTTCCACGGTATCCATCTATTATATGACGTTATAATCGGCTACGTGCCGTGTATAATGACATCGCAGTCAATGGCGGCATTATGAAGTCATGAATGAAGTAGGTAAGTACGTCACGAAGGCATACCTAAAGACGGACTATGCGTTGTTGTACGAATTGTATGTCTTTACTATTTAATAAATATCCTGTTGAATATTTTGAAACTAATTTGACTGGGCGTTGTTGCTGCCATATGCAGCAACATTACCCAGTCAAAGTAGTTACAAAGTATTCAACAACTTCCCTGATAGTTTTCAGGAAATTGAGAGTCAGGGGAATCGACCGATCCAAACATCAGCGAGGTGTGGTGGAGCTTAGCTAAAGGTGGGCGGGGCATAGCTAAAACTAGAAAGGTATATTATGTCCCAGGTATGCTGACGTCACAACCATGAACCATAATGAATGCCGAAGCTATCTCATACAGGTGTACGAATTGCATGTCTTTGATGGATTTACTATTTAATATACCTTCTGTTGAATATTTTGAAACTGATTTGCCTGGACGTTGTTGTTGGCATAGGCAGCACCATCACCCAGTCCACGTTAGTTTTCAAATCGTCATCCGTTTACCTGTTTAGCTACCTTGAAAATGGGAATCTGAGAATTCAGTGATCAAAGTGTATAAATCGATCAAAAAAGGGGGGAAAGTGGGCGCAGCTTAGTTAGAAATGGGCAAGGCATAGCTAGAAACGGAAACATCAGTTGATAGCACGGCTTATGGGTCACTGATCTATAATTAACTACACATTCAAATATATAAAAGAATGGTATACTCATTGAAGAATAGAAATAATAATAATAATAACATCTAAATTTCATAAAATAATGGTATGCAAATATTACTAAATAATAATAAATATTCTGGAACGGCAAGCGTTATTCGGTGAGTAATAAAATCTCTGAGCTCGCGAGCCTTTTGCTGCTCAAAACAGAACGCTAGGTTGCTGACCCTACCAGGGGATGAATGCATACTGTTCGGCTGCGAATCATGGCACATTCTCGCAGACGGAGTCTGTTTCGCGTTCTCTGAACGTATGCCCTATCCACCGTTCGTCTTCATCAATCATTAAATTCCCGAAGATGAGCAGAAATAGCCTATATCCCCAATCTAAACAATAATAAGATCACGACCCCTGATCACCCGGACACGCACGCGAATAGAAAGAAACACAAAGGGAACCCAAACAATAGTCACACTACAATGGCTCGTAGAACTGCCTTTGAGTAAGCTATTAGTTTAGTACACTTTCATTTAACAATTTCACTGTCACTGTTGACAAATGTAGGAAAAAAAATTGTATCCTGGTTCATTGAAGGGCGTCTCTTGAGAATAGTAATTTATATCCATATGTATCCATTTATAGTTTTGCCCTTCCCATTTCTAGCCATGGTCCGCCCATTTCTAGATAGGCTTCGTCTATGTTTAACGTGCATTGGAATCGATTTGAAGCGTTGATACCTGACTTCCCAATCATTTTAATTTCAGAATAGTCAACTGAATGGTAATTGAAATGTAAATTCATCAAAGACATATATTTCGTACATTAGTGATGGACGTGTTAGATTTTCGTGACGAAGATACGGCATTGTTAGTGTGACGTCAGCTGCACAGTGATGCACTTGATTATGATGTCAGATACTTGAACCACATATAGGATTGTTCCAGACAGAATGAATTATGTACATTCACGGTGCGGCTCAAGTAATAATAATGCTTATTCTTCCTAAATACCAGATGTTAGCAAAAAGTCATTTAGTCGAAAAACCCTTTTCTACACACTAAGCATGGTTCAAATATAGAGTGCCTAAAACTGTGATCCGGAAATCCGGAGCGTAATGCTGCTGAGTGACAGAGAGGATGTATGTGTTAATAACACCGCATACTCCACGCATTAGCGTGCCTGAGACAAACATTAACGCTGCTACTTGGCCCCTGAGACTGATAACCGCTGAGCTGCTCGGAGGCGCGTCCTGTTGTACATGGCGTGTGGACGCGAGTATAACTAGAAAACGCAATCCCGGTATCCACTAATATGTTGCTTTAAATGTCACATAGCCAATGTGGCGATCACCGACATCGGTTGGGTAATTCCTCGAGCATACTGTGGGAGAATAATTAATCCTTTAACACTTATATCAGCAAAAAACGGCTTCCCCAGTGGTCTTCAGAAATGCCCATTTGTAGACCAAGAGAAGACTATTTTTGAAAATGTGTCACTGGAATGCCTGGCTCGATAGCCGAGCCAGTCATCCCAGTAGTACATTGTCAAAAATAGTCTTCTCTTGGTCAACATAGTGGACATTTTCTATTAGAAATGTAATTGTTTTATATAAAATTTGAGTGTTAAAGCGTTAAGCCAATCATCCACGCAAACATATACTGGTGGTGGCATTGCAAACGGAGGACAGCATCAATATGGATTTCTGCTCTGCCCGCCTCCCATATTGGCGCTATAGAGCTTATAGACTGAATTAAACTCATTAATTATTACCATATCTCGTTGTATGTAGTGTCTAAGGCCGTGTTTTCACTAGAGAGTTAATCAGGAATAACGGCATACGTCAGTGACAGATGGCAGTAACGGATGATGTGGGGAACACAGCAAAAACTCGATTGCCAATGCATGCACGTTATGAAGGCAGATATTATGACGTGATACGAATATTGGAGTACCAGTTTTTGAAATGAGAAGCATGGTCTACTATTGGTAGAAATGAGGCACACATGAGAAACCATTTTTATCTGAGAAAATGCGCTCTGAAATCACCTAACCGATTAGCCGGAGAAACTTCATCAGCAGAAAAATGTCTCAGCCAGAATTCAGTTGAAAACCTTTTTGCTGACAAGGCTTAATGAAATCAACGCATACACCATTATATCAAATATATATGGATGCAATTTAAATGATAAGATTATTATTTTAAATTATACGGTGTTTTATATTCGATGTGATGTGATAGGCCTATATCACATTCTATGATATATGTGATGCACTCTGCAACAAGATTGTGCCCAAAAGCATTAACCCGTTTACCGAAACGTGGCACTGATGGGTCAAGTAGGTGATGCGAATTCATCAATCCAGTTTTTCACTCAAACACATGATGTCATAAGCAACTACGTGACGTGCATACTGACGTCATAATCAATTACTGGATGGATAACTCGATTTAGTCCATCTTAAATGCTTAATACTATGCCACGTTGTAAGAATTGTATGTATTTACTTTTTAATAAACAGTATCTTGAATATTTTGAAACTAATTTGACTGGGCGCTGTTGCTGCCTCTGGCAGCAACAGCGTCCAGTCAAATACGTTTCAAAATATTCAATAACCAGTTTGCTGGAACTCGAGATTCAGGGACTGTAGGGATCGATCGATCCCAACACGAGCAAAGCAGTGGTGGAGCTTAGCTAGAGATAGGTGGGAATAGCTAAAGCTGGATTCCTCAATGTCGACGAATATCAGGTAAATTGTGCTACTTCGTGTCATGCAACTGCATATACATCTTAGTGAGACACTTCTTAAATCATAGGAATCTATTTACATACGTGTGAGCATTGGACGTGAAATGTAGTACCGTCGCTAAATTCTGAGTTGTATGATTCATTTCATTAGGGGTGGGAATCAGTATGCTTCTACGTGGTACAGCACATTTCAAATAGTGGAGCACGATGTTATGTGTTTGCATAAAGGCGAGCGCAAGATATATCTGTGAAATAATGACAATTGAAATGCGTCATCAAATATGGTATACTGCAAGAATTGTATTTTTTTTAGAAAAGTGTTCGTTCTAGGAATAATGTAGACATTTGAACAAAAGTATATACAATCTATATGCTTATGTATTGTGAAGATAATAATGTTAGCACATTATCCGCTCTAAGTAATATAACCACCCACATATGAAGATGGTGCTCGTATAATGAATGGAACAAAATAAAAGGTGTTATCAATTTCTGGTTTGCCAGAAAGGATAGCATTACAGGACACGTTTCTTAGGCCTGAACGAGTGTGGTTATATAATATGACCATCGACCATAAAGAAGCACAATCATTTCATATTACAATTAGTGATTCACGATATACCGATATTATATCGAATGCCTGTATCATAGGAGTTAGTCATACCGATATGATTTTGCTGATACCGAAATATTGAGATATATGATAAAACCGGTATAACATTTTGTTAGGCAGATAATCTGCTTCCCATTAGTAATATTTCAATAGTATAGATCTGTCTAGCGATGTAAGTTACTGCTCTTCGTACGGGAAAATGATATTTTACCTGTATTTAACGATCACGCTTTTCATATGTATCCAGAGCTGTCAAATTGTTGTTTTGAGGCTAGTGTTAAAGTAATTGATACAGTAACGATTCCGGCTACGAAATTGCCTACTTATAAGAATGCACTTCTCGCAAACAAAAATAGAATAAAGCTTATTTTAATTACCATTATAGGACGTCGGATGGTTAAAAATGTCTAAAACATATCTTTTCCTGCACTAATATTTTATAATTTCGTCCCGTTGTTTGCTAGATAAATCATGATATGAAAAGAATACTGTGAGTGATATTTTATATCATTTACTACAACCTGGTTAATCAGCGATTTCCCGGCATTTCGCGCCTTTGTAGCGACCACCAAACAGCCCAAGTAATGAGGACCCGACAATATGAGAAAAAGCTTCTCAATTCCCGCGAGCTTTATTAACTTTTTATATTGGCGGACATTATTAGATATTGATCGATACAAGCTACTTTAACGAGAGCGAGCATAGACACAGCATAAGCTAGGCTATTTAGTATGTGTTATAATGGCTAAGTTGTACCCCTGCGTGGAGATTTCCACGTTTCCTGGCGGTGGCGTCTCATTGAAAATTCATCCTGTAAAGCACAGGCCTTCGTGGTAGGTTCATTTATTATTTTGACATATACATCAATACAGATAGCCAGGAAAATTAGTAAAACGTATGTTTACATTGATATCCAACGTTTTTGACTTATAACCTTGCTATTTGTCAGTCAACTATCAACAGCTTTCACTGTTCGCAGTTTCACTGGGCGAGTTTATACAGGACGATATGGTCACTGGTTACCGGTGTCTAGCGATCTCCACGCCGAAACTGTTGTAACTTTGTGGCAAATTCAAATCATTTTAGGGATGATTTTGGGGATTTTCAGCCATTTTGGGGTATGAGTTAACTGAAGACAGTTACAATTGTGCGCTTAATTTCAGGATTCATGTGGATTCTTGGTTTTATTGTGGAAATTTACGGCGAATATTTAAGCAGCGTTGATAAACGTTGAATATTGAATCATACTATTCAAGTCTCACTCCATTTTTCCCATTGGAATACTACCGGTATTAAAGGTGTACCGGTATGAAAATTAATATCGATACCGATATTAATTTTTCTAATACCGTGAAGCCCTAATTACAATGAATAAATAGAATTGGACATATATCATGCAAACTATTAATTATTGTTTGCCTTTCATTGATTCGCCGAGCAAAGTGCTAAATGAGAATGCTGCTTACGACGATAACGACGACGATAGTGATGATGACGACAACGACGATGACGATAACGACGTGTGACTGTTCTGCAGCTAACTAAGTATTGCAGTAACAGCACCGAGTCAAATCTTGATTTCTCCATTTAACCTGATATTAACTACGGGGATTGAATAATGAAGCCAGTTGTTGATAGCAAGTTAGTGACATATTATGTATGCTTCATTTCTAACACAATAATTGGCCTGTTAGCATCATTGTTCAGCATCATCTTCAACAAGTTGCTTTCACTCCCTCCAAAACTAGAGGATTCTTTGCGGAGAGTGTGTTTTTAAAATATTCTAAGCCGTACAGATAAGAACGGCAAAGAGCGGGTATTGTGACAGAAGTAGAACATAGTATTAATTTTAAGCTGGATTTAAAGGTTTTAAAAAACCAGGCGTGGTGCACTTTCATTGCCTTGTACCATCCTAACTGAACATTAGTCGACTGGATGACAGGGTAGAACAAATAAGATCCATGAGCAATATGTCAGTTTCTTTTCTGATGCCAATTGATTGGGAGAGATCTGTGAGCTGAGTTTCGCAAGATTGTTCGTTCTGTATGCACGCATTATAATAGTGGTGGTTTTTTTTAACTGGGCATGATATTGCTTGCGAGATGCTCAGATAGTTTGTCTGCAATGCAGGTCAAGCGCACTTACGTCTGTAGTTTGCTGGGTCTTATATACAGTAGTTTATATCTTACATATAGCACTCTTTTAAGGATTGCTACACTATTTGCCTCCTTCCCGTCTGGTCGACGTTGGATTGCCTATTGTCTAAGACTAAATATGCCGGCGTATATGGGAGAAAAATCATGGGACACTCATTTCATTTCTCTGGTTGCAATATTGTCTGCGGCTGTTGCCTTGCCTGGTCAGCAATTTCTCCACGCGCAGAACTGTGATAAAATGGTCTGCAATAGATGGATGTGGGCTAGGCCCTACGTCTGGAAGGGACAAGAGTGGCTCGTCTGTTCAGACAGACGTCAGGAAATCATTGGCCTATTACAATATCATGACATGTACTCCAGACTCATCATCCCGGTAAAATTGAGCACCACAATTCGTTTCCTCGAATGCCTAGCGTCCCTAGATATTGAACCTTTTCTATTTACTGACATAATCCACCGATAATGGAATTTTCTAATCAATCGATGAGAGGACCAGCCCAAGTCAGTTGGCCTCTTCCTGTATAAAGAACAGAATGTTTACCGAGAACTGTGCTTACATAGTATGCAGATTGGTCTTGTGAACTACTCTTTCAGAAATTTTCTATTCCAACGATTAATCAATTTTACATGGATGATTCAAAATATAACAGACAAAGTAGGCGTGTGTGCATACGGATGGACATATCCGCCATAACTTGGAATGTATACGTGGAAACACATGAAAACCAAGAAAATCAAGAGGGAGTTGAGGACAACGTATATTGCAATTCGGAGTCAAGGGTAACATAATATATCTATGTCTAGGCGTCCTCAGATAGTGTCAATATTGTAGTAATGTCTTAGTCTATCAGCTCATGGCAGTAGCCATTGGGAGACTTTACCCCAAGAGCTTACGAGACATAGGATAAGACGACAACGCCACCGACGACGGCAACGACGACGACGACGACGACAACAACATCAAAAATAATGTCCAATAATACTGATTGTGAATGATCCCTTACCCTTGATAAGCAGTTGCCAAGCTTCCGATCTAGACTAGCAATTGTTCCATCTCCATGTCTGTGAATGCTGCGAGTATGGGCTGGAGGGATATTCCAGGATAAATTATTATTATTATTATTATTATTAGTATTGTTATTATTATTATTATTTTTATTATTATTATTAGTATTATTATTATTATTATTATTATTATTATTATTATTATTATATTGAGGTATCGATAATTCAACCATGAGATGCGGAGTGCGTGTAGTGAATGGTGGAACAAGGTTGGGGCATTGATTTTAAGCGCATCCACTATGGATGCCCTGTATCCACGCAACGCTTCAATAACGTCTCCGGCGATTGACGTTTAGCGAGCCGCATGTGGCCCGAGGTGGGATAGTGTTTTATCGCCTATGATGCATTGCTTGGCGATATATAAATGTCTCGCGTCATAATTAACGTGTATCGTTTTTATTATTTAACCGTGTGAACCCGAAATACTAAATATGAAAAATCTTTTACAATGCCCTAACTATTCTGTTGAATATGCTGAAGCTAATTTAACTGGAATCTGTTGCTGCCATAATTCTGTCGACTATTTTGAAGCTACTTTGACTGGATGCTGTTGCTGCCTATGACCGAAACCGGATCAAATTAGCTTCAAAATATACAACAACTTACCCGGAAATTGAGAATTTAGGAATGACGCTTTCCAGTTTTAGCTGTGCCCGGCCTATCTCTAGCTAAGCTTCACCAACACCTCGTTCGTGTTGGGATCGAGCGATCTCTGAAATCCCTGGCTATCAATTTCCAGAAAACTATACAGGTAAGCTGTTGAATATGTTGAAACTAATTTGACTTGGTGTTGTTGCTCCCTACAGCAGTTTTGTTAAACAGAAGATATACAATTCGTACAACGTGTCGGACTATAACGCGTTTAAGACGTACTCAATCGAGCCATTCCTGATGTCATGATCATGACGCCATCTTACACGTCACGTGGTTAATATTACTCATTCAAGATTAAATAGTGCAATATGTTATACTAACCTAAATACGTAAATACATGTATGGCTTTAGTGCGCGCGAGATTTCACATGTGATCAAATCCACGTCTAGTGTATATATATATATATATATATATATATATATATATATATATATATATATATATATATATATATATATATATATATATATATATATATATATATATATATATATATATATATCTTTGCGGATATAGACCGAATTGAACTCAATTACACATTAACCCACATTGGTGTCCAATTCATGAATCCATTTCCTCATCCAATCACATGACGCCATAATCAAATATGTGACGCGTAGGATGACGTCATATTCGTGAGGTTATGAATGACTCGATGTCTTAACCGCTTAATAGTCCGATATGTTGAACGAATCTCTTTACCATTTAATAAACATGCTATTGACTATTTTGAAACTAATTTGACTTGACGCTGTTGCTGCCATTGGCAGCAAGAGGGCCCAGTCAAATTAGTTTCAAAGTTGTCAGCAGCTTACATGCATAGTTTTCTAGAAATTGATAGTCAGAACATTCAGTGATCGATCGATCCCAACACGAGCGAGGTGTGGGTGGTGGGCGGGGTACAGTTAAAACTGTAAAGGACCATTTATGGCATTATTGAAAAAGGGTACAGTTAGTCCTCTCTACAGATTGGTATATACTAGACAATACTAGAACACTACTCAACCAGATTAACTATGATATCCAAACGGGCAATGAGAAAAGGGTTTAGGATTCTACCCACGCAGGTTCACTCAGGACTAGTGCCAACCCTTTGATAGCGAAGCTATTCTTAAAGATACTATATGTTGTATATCACGATTTAATGACAACCGCAAAATTAGATAGTATACTTGTTTGAAAACATGCATTTCAAAGGAGGACAACTTATTCGATGGACAGAATATGATGTTTGGTCAAAATCGTTCAAACATGCCGTGTAAATAACGCAAATATTGACACACTTTATGAGAGTGCCCACTAGTCGAAATGGGCACATGGAGAGAGAGGGAGGGAAGGGGGGAGGGAGGCATTGGGGAGGAAGAGGGTGGGGGGGGGGAGGGAGAGAGAGGGAGGGGGAGAGAGAAGGAGCAGCGGTAACTTAACTGTGTTTAGAGCTTTGCCCACTGAACTCCCAAAGCGACTAGTTCAAGATAATGGCCCTTTCCAGTTTATCCATCAATCATATGACGTCATAATCAACTATGTGACGTGCATATGACGCGCCATAAATGATGTATATACGTTCGTCATGAACACCTAATTGATGGCAGACTACGCAGTGTTGTACAACGTGAACATGTCTTTGCTATTTAATAAACATGCTCTTGAATATTTTGAAACTATACAGGCTACTGAGGCTAAAGACTAGGGCCTCGCGATTAAATTACATGGGGGCCTCGCACTTTAATCCAACACATATTTTAACAAACGTTTACTATAGGCTAAGTAACGCAGCGAAGAGACAAACTGGGTACCATCTACACTACAGTAATACAGTCAACCTGAGTCATGCCCATTTGCATTCCAAGAAGAATATGTTTTAATATTCGCCACAGTAATGACTGGCTCGGTAACCGAACCAGTCATTCAAGTCGTAAATTTTCAAAAAAGATATTCTTCTCTTGGCAGGAAAATGAGCATTGGACATGCAAAGCCGTGAACCGTATTGTCCCTTTAATAGCAACTTGGTGTTCAAAATAATTCTACAGTGGTGCGGAGGAATGTCCAGGACGATAGAACCCTATCTTCGCAAATTGCATTTGCCTTCAAGAATTATAATTCTTTTGAAAAATCCTGACCAATTAATAATTAATAATGTCATGTCAAATAGGCCTCAGATTGTATCTCGCAACATCTAGATTGCAAAATCGAACATTTACGGTCGCCAGCCTAAGGCCTCGGACCAGCTTAAGCCGGCGCTGCCGTCCACCATTTTACGCGTGCTCTAATCGATTTGAAACACTGAAGCCTGAATAACGAGAATCTATATTTGATGTGATTATACAGGCAAGCTGTTGAATATTTTGAAAACGAATTAACTGGGAACTGTTATGTTAGATCGTACACCATTCATAAAGTAATCAAATGGATCTAGGAATGCATAAGGCGGCAATAGATTGATCCGATATGTCACGCATGTAGCTGACGTCAATGATAGCATAGATTTGATAAAAGCTACACTATCCCTCTTCCCTCTTCCCATACTCCATAGCAACTCGAAGACGTGCAATGGCTATTATACTGTTGTTTGTTTTATGGGTAAATTTGGTAAAACATCTTTTTTCTAAGAATATGCTTATTGAATGTGCATTTGTTATCTAAGAGAAGACTGTTTTTTAATGATTTACCACTAGAGACTTGATCGAGCCAGCCATTTCAGTGAAAAAGTGTCAAGAAGTGTCTACTCCTGCACTGCAAATGCATGTATATTCCCCAAGAAAACCGCAGAAGCTGGTTTAGCCCCGATTCGCCAGAATGATTAAACTAACCTATTAGACTGTGACGTACTAAGTGGAATAAATAGTCGATTCAATTACCATAGTTCCATCACTCTTGTTATTATTAGAAACATTTATATTATGATACGTATACTGGAGTACTAACCAACTAATAATAACACACGCCATCTGGTTACAGCTGTTCCTAGGCAGCGTATGCTGATTTCGTTTGATCCCGCGTTTTGCTATGACAAGTTAGAGTTTGTTTGAACTGAACAAACGTGCTTCTGTTTATTTATCGATATATGTATGTTTCCTCGTTGAGGTACATCTGGAGAGATACTGTAACATCATTCCAACCAAACTATTAGGTGCTTGCAATGGAGTTATCCAATTCTAACTATGACTCACCCATCTATAGGTAAGCTCCGCCCATGTTGCACGCGCGTTAGGATCGATTTATATACTTTATATATTATGATACTTATACCGGAGTACTAACCAACTAATAATAACACACGCCATCTGGTTACAGCTTTTCCTAGGCAGCGTATGCTGATTTCGTTTGATCCCGCGTTTTGCTATGACAAGTTAGAGTTTGTTTGAACTGAACAAACGCGCTTCTGTTTATTTATCGATATATTTATGTTTCCTCGTTGAGGTACATCTGGAGCGATACTGTAACATCATTCCAACAAAACTATTAAGCGCTTGCAATGGAGTTATCCGATTCTAACTATGCCTCACCCATCTATAGGTAAGCTCCGCCCTTGTTGCACCTGCGTTAGGATCGATTTATATACTTTGTCCCAATTTTCAGAATCCCAATTTCAATTTCAATTTAAGGTAAGCTCAGAATACAATGGATGAATTCACGTTTAGCTATACCCCGCCAAGTTCTAGATAAGATTGGCCTAAGCTTTCCCGTGTTTGGATAGATCGAACCCGGAATTCCTAGAATAACAACATCAGGTAGGCTGTCGAAAGTTTTACAACTAAATTTACTATTTGCTGTTGCTGCCTACGCCCATCCAAATTAGTTTGTAATACTCAACATGATATTTATTCAACAGTACATCCATCAAACGCATACGATTGAGGGACTATTCCAGCTTCACGACGGGGTATTGTCCGTCAACTATGATTGTAACGTAAACCTATATGTGAAGTACTGGCTTAAGACGCCAATACTTTAGTGACAGATTTGGTTCATCCAGTACCATTAGTGTCTATCATAATGACTAATACAAGGTATATATTCGAATATAGACAACTGAATTCAATGTAGGTTATTGCTCAAAACTGAAATTGCAGTATCTGTTATAGCAGCATAGCGGCATACGCCTCTAATGTTAAAAGGGCCCGGGCCTTGAAACGTGTTCATTTTGCAAAGCGTAGACACATCTGCTTTGGGAAAAAGAATAAAATGGTAACCAATCCACAATTAACAATTTAAAACAAAGGCTATAATTTCGATGAGAAAATGTAAAATCTATTAGCCAAATGTAATTGAAATATTAAAAGAACGTATTCTATGCCAAATGCCACGTTCAGTATGATGAGTCCTTCTCTTGTGTAATGCCAAATCGCCAAAAATACTCGGAGAATTCCGAGTCACGCCGTCATATCTATAAACCTGCATTTTGACAGTGTGTCTATATATCTTGATTAGGGTATTAGGCTGTGTTGCATTTCATGAAAGTTCCACCCGCGTTTGTTAAGTGTCCAGCCAGTAGAATCTGTGGAATTGCTCCACGCAGAAGCTCGTGCACCCGACAGGCACACGCGCAAGCGGGCACGCGCGTGCATACCCACAGACAGACATGCGAACAGGGCGGTTCTGTTCAGGACTGGACGAGTGCACTTTTAGCTATGGCACGCCAATCTATAGCTAATCTCCGCCCATGATTTGCACATGTTGGCATCGATTTATATACTTTGAATTCTGAATTTCCCAGAATCCCAAAAGTCATGGTAACTATACAGCTAACCTGTTGGGTAATTTGAAAGCAATTCGACTGGGGGCTGATGTTGCATCATGTAATATAGAAAATCCGATGTTGTACGCTCTGGAACGTTTTCCCCACTGAACGCAAGGCTAGCCGAGCAGCTCCGAGAATAGATACAGTGGTATATTTGCTTGATCAATTATTGCATGATATGTTATACGACCTCTCAGCACATCTCGATACGACAGCGTCCTCGGAAGAGAATCGAGGAATCACACCCGATTGCCCAAAGCACGGGGTACACATGACACCAGTAGACATGATAATATACAAATAGCATAAATCAACGCATCAGATTGCGTAAACATACAATTAATTGTTAAAGTGTATGCATCTAGTGCCTTCAATTGCGTACCCCGATGCAATTACGCGAAATAAATCTTAATATATAACGATTTCATTCAGTATAAATTCATATAGTTTTCCTCCTAATTTATCTTCACAACTAAACACATTATGTTAATTTATACAAAATGAAATCATAATATGATAAGATTTATTTTTGGTTCATTACACTGAGACACAAAAGGTTGGCCTCTAGCATATTTTTAACAATTCTATTTTTAAGCATGTTGGTGTGGCATTGTGGCCTTATGCTACTAATGTGCGCCCAATTTGCTGTATGTGACTCAACGTCTCAATGGACTTTTCCGCTTTTAGCTATCTAGCCCATCTTCCCATCTAGCCCGTTTAGCCCATCTATAGCTAGGCTCCACCCACACCGCCCTCGTGATGGGATCTCTCGATCTCTGAACACCATGACTATCAATTAAAAATAAAATAGACGGTTAAGCTGTTGACTATTTTGAAACTAATTTGACTGGGTGATGTTGCTACCTTAGGCAGCAACATCGCCCAGTCAAATTAGTTTCAAAATATTCAACAGCATGTTTCTTAAATAGCAAAGAATTACAAAGACATACAATTCATACAACGTGTCGGAGTATTAGGGATTTGATGACAGTCTATATGGAACCCTCTGTCGCGCAATAATTGTGACGTCACCATACACGCGCTGAGTTAATTATGACGTCATACGAGGTCAAATGATAGAAGGATACGCTGGAAAGGTAAATTACTTTAACGCCACTCACCTTAACAGATTTCATCACCAAGTGCATGGTTAAGATTGTTTTATAGTAAGGTTTATAAAAAGAAACCTCCCTGTTAAGTCCTTTTGGAATTTTCCGATTTGGCCATGGCCGATTTCAAAGGCATGGTCGACATTGGCAGTCTTCATTGAGAAGTTTTCCAGTCACAATGTTTACTATTTTGCGCGGATGTTCATAGCTGAGAGGCATGTGCCGAGTTTATTGCGAATGTTCACGCTATCTTCTACATACCTGTCAGGACCTTCCACTTTATGCCGAATCTAGTGGCTGCGAGGATAGCTGTAACGCAATACACTCACAACAGTATGCGTGATTTAAATCTAATACCTTTAAAAACTAAATTAATTTATTTTGAACTGTTTGTGCACATTAATATGCTTCATCACGTGATGAAGTAGGCCTTCATCTATGCGCGAAAACTCGTAAAATAGAGTAAGTTATTCTTAACTACTCTTGCGTTAACTTACCTCTGTAATGGTCAAGTCCGCCAAAACAGGATATGTAGTGGTCTTGATGAATGTCCATTGTCTCATTCAAGAGAATATGATTTCTGAAAATGTATCACTGGAATGACTGGCTCGGTTACTCCAGTGGTACATTTTCAAAAACAGTCTTCTCTCAGCCGACAAATATACACTGGCTAAGAAAAAACCCCGTATTTTCTTGACCTTTGTCATGCTAAACCCGGCAAAAAAAACAGCACCTTTAGTGGTCTTGACTACTGTCTTATTTGCGCGACAACAGAAAGCATTTTTTTGTAAAAATTGTTTTCTTGATAAAACCTGGTCATTAAAGGGTTAATTGAGCCAAGTAGAAGTTTGAGCGCTTTGAAACGCTGTTGACACAAGAGGGGTTACCGTGTAGAGCCTTTGAAACCTGTACTTATAATTAACATACTGACACTGCTACCACAACTTTAAAAAATGCTAGTGAGGAATCCACTTGCTCAGTCAATCATAACCCGTGATAATCAATCACGGCAAATGTAGCCTGGCGTCATAATCAAATACGCCATGAATGACACGATTTACTCAATCATACAGGTTTAATAGTCTTTCAAGTTGTACGAATGGTCTTTTCTAATCAATAATTATTGTGTTGACTATTTTGAATCTAATTTTACTGGGCGCTGCTACTGCGATAGGCGTCACCGACAACCATTCAAATTAATGTCAACATATTCAACAGCGTACATGCATAGTCTTTTGGACATTGCGATTCAGCTAGTGCAGGGAACGATCGATCACACCACGGGCAAGGCGTGGGTGGAGCTTAGTTGTAGATAGGCATAGATAAAACTGGATTCCTCCATTGACATGACGTATGCCAAGACAGAGAGACAGACAGACAGACAGACAGACAGACAGACAGACAGACAGACAGACAGACAGACAGACAGACAGACAGACAGACAGACAGACAGACAGACAGACAGACAGACAGACAGACAGACAGACAGACAGACAGACAGACAGACAGACAGACAGACAGACAGACAGACAGACAGACAGACAGACAGACAGACAGACAGACAGACAGACAGACAGACAGACAGACAGACAGACAGACAGACAGACAGACAGACAGACAGACAGACAGACAGACAGACAGACAGACAGACAGACAGACAGACAGACAGACAGACAGACAGACAGACAGACAGACAGACAGACAGACAGACAGACAGACAGACAGACAGACAGACAGACAGACAGACAGACAGACAGACAGACAGACAGACAGACAGACAGACAGACAGACAGACAGACAGGCAGGCAGGCAGGCAGGCAGGCAGGCAGGCAGGCAGGCAGGCAGGCAGGCAGGCAGGCAGGCAGGCAGGCAGGCAGGCAGGCAGACAGGCAGGCAGGCAGGCAGGCAGGCAGGCATGCAGGCAGGCAGGCAGGCAGACGGGTGGACAGACGGGTGGAAAGATGGTCTGGTGAGTGGGTGAGTTGGCTGGCGAGCAGGTGGGCGGGCTGGTGTGAGAGCGGGTGACTGTCTTGGCGGGCATGTGGCTATGCTTATTGCGTTCGAATTTGAGCCAAATCGGGCAAGAAGTTTCGGGGATTTTGATAGGCCTAGGAGTGTATCCCATACGGATACTTTTGTTTGTTTTCTAACCATAGCCAACGTCTGTATTTTCTAGTTATTGATATTGACAGAGACAGATGCTTGGACGGGCGGGCAGATGAACAGGCAGACGAACAGAGGGAAAGCTGGGGAGAACGGCCGATAAATGGACAGATGGATGTATGGATGGATGGACAGATGGGGCGGACAGATTCAACAATGCAATAGTTCCTATGGCATTATGCCAAACAGCATATATATTCACATAGCCATAGTCATATGAGAAGAGCCTGTGTTTGGTAATCTACGACGCATGGCAGATGGACACTAATTGAAAGGACACACAATGGAAGACCATGTATACGTCGACCGTACAATATTTGTCCAGACCATTAATGCGATCAGATTAGTATCATTAACGCCAGCCACAGGTAAAGCGGCTTTCACAATTAGTACGCTAGCAGTACAAGTGTGTAGTAACACGCACAGACCATTCATATAGCCATGGTTTTGATTTTTGATATGTACCCAAACCACATAGTACGCACTCGCTGTTTAATGAAGTGCACGGTGTTTGCGTTAAGCACCTACACGTATATGTATTCGCTTCATACAAATCAATAACTGCATAGATAAAGAAACAGATGAATGGGTCTCTATATCTCGATCAACTAGTGTGATCTTTTCACCGTATAGCGGTAAAGGGCCATAACCCATAGATTTGGAACCTAACAATATACACGTGGTTCGCTGTTTTACTTCATTGAATATATATGCCAACTACTATTATGCCTCTATGTATTTATAGTAGAAAGTATTCACCTTGGCATGTATGTACACACACGTTATAGCTGGTTTCAGTTACGCCGTCTGTTTGTCTGTCTGTTTGCCGGTGTCCAATATCGGTTAAGATATTGGGTTAGATCAACATGCCGTTTAATATCTTGGCATGGCTTTACTATACTTGACCTAAACTTGGACACATGCTTCCTTATATTAGGCCGGTGGAGGACAATGATATGGAGGTCATAAGATCGAACTTCAAGGTCACTGAACTTGTTTTAAAACTCTATTGCTGTGCAGTTATGTTTTTGGCTTATCTCACCATTTTGTCATAGCTCAGGATTGGTTCATCCTGGTGGGACTAAACTTGTGTCACCCTTATTGAGATTGGCTTGGTCGCATGTTTACCTGCAGCAAATGGGTGAAGTACAGGGCCAATGGGTGCATTGCTCACAGTCATTGTAACATTTGTATACAATTCAGACGTTAGCAGTTCGTCTCTGCTTAGCTCATCTGACCTTTATTTCAGAATTGCCAAACTTATTGGAACCAGCCATCACCTTACACTTACCCTAAGCAGTGGGAGTGGCTCAGACATTCAGACTTGTACGGTCAATGCCATTGTGATCTTGATACAAAACAAGATCTGCATTTGGAAAGGCAAAATGCCAAGATTTTGGCCATTATTTCGTCAAGGTAACACTGATGTCTGGTGATATTTATTGTCGACTCCCAAGTGGTACTTGCTCGTCAGTTGGTACATCGATAAGAATAGGCGGTGAAAACAGTTGGACAAGAACGTCTACATTTTAGCACTACCTATTTTCCATAACATAAATAGTGTGTAAATTCTGACAGTCCGTGCATATCAGTTTTCTGTACGTCGTATACTGTGAACGCCCTAAACAGTGTTGTAGTAAACGGCCATGGCGATTGCAATCAATTCCGCTAAGTCAAATCAGCTTTAAAATTGGATCATGTATTCCCGTCTCTGTATAGAGCTGTCGGTTATTAACTATGTATGTCGGTCAGTCTGTTCGTCAATAAGCAACCTATCGGTCCGCCGGTCGAATCTTTGACATTTTTGGCAAAAGACCTATGTCGCAATGGAGCAATCCAGTGTTAGCTATGGTCCGCCCACCGTTAGCTAAGCTCCACCTCAGTTTTGACCGTATTTCGGGTTGGATCTCAATTTCCAGTAAACTATACGGGTAAACTGTTGTATGTTGGATATTTTGAAACTAATAGGACTGGCTGCTGTTGTTGCTGGCCAGTCAAATTAGTTTCCAAATATTAAACAACATGTTCATTAAATAGTACAGACATACAATTCGTACAAACTGACAGACTATCAACCATTTAAGAAGGACGAATTCTAGTCATTCATAACATAATGAACCCTTCCAATATTGCAAATTCCTCCACCCCCCTACCCACGCCCCCCCCACCATCCCAAGCTAAGCGCAACCCCCATCAATCGATCCCTGAATGCACTGGCTATCAATTTCCAGAATACGAATATGCTGTTAAATATTTTGAAAGTAATTTTACTGGGTACTGTTGCTGCCTATGTCGAGTCATTCATAACGTAATGATTATGGCGTCATCCTACGCGTCACTTAGTTGATTATGACGTCATATGATCGATGGATAAACTTGGAATGGTCCATTGATAATGACATGACGTCAGCCTACACGTTTAGTGACACCAGGAATGCTTTGGAATGTTTGGTTTGTAAGTCATGTATGAGTTTGCGCGTTTATAAAATGGTGGCAAGCGGCGTCTGTAATGCTATTAACTATTTTCATAAGCAGCTAAAGCAAGACAACAAAAGTATCAGAGCTCAGATGCAATCAACTATCTATATACAGAGGCTTAGTTTACTATGTTCATTTCCTTTCCCCAAGCGCATTGCTACAAATGAGCAGAATTTTCACTTGATGAATCCTTTGAAAACGAGTTGAATTAGGTGTTTTCACATTGTATCCACATCGTACTGTATCAGTATCTACCAGTGAAGAGAATGGCATGGCTTCATCAGCAATTCAACCTCTATCGTCCGTGTCATTGTAGTATTGCCATTGTCTTGTCATTCTATTCGCGCAGCGTTTCTTACACACGTGTCCATAGGATCAGAGCCCACTACTTATCTTTCTCGCGAACAATCAACTAAGTATTTCGGTTCATCTTCAGTAATTTAACTATTTGCCTGCTGGATTTTCGGCAGACTACATGTATCCACGGGGTTTAACTCTGGATATGCTGAATATGTTCAAAACAATTTGTCTGAAAGTTGTTGGTGGATAAGCCACGAACAACTTTCAGTCAATTTATTTTCAAAATATTCATCCGATCCAGAGTTATTGCTCATTGAGATTAGTATCCGGTGGCTTGCAGTAGGCAAACAGTTAAGTACAGATTAAGACTTCGTGCCAAGATAAACACTGGAAACTCTGAGATTGAAGCCAAAGTATTAAGAAGTCAAAGCAGACTGGGTACGGTTTCACAGCGTAGAGGCATTGTCCACCGCACTGCGTTGCTATCTGATACGTATGTAGAGCGCCTCCGGGCAAAGGCGTATTACATGTATACCAGAGTTAATCAAATGTTAATCAACAGTCCGGCTCTCTGATGGTAATATCACAAGATAATATGGAGTAAAACCTCATGTGGTGGTCTACACACTGGCAACTGGTGTACGCGCGCACACGCATATATTCACACACGCGCGCACGTACGCACACATGCGTGTGCCACATTCTAAGCATCGCACGCCTAACCTATACTTGTTTGTCAACTTTTTAAAAGATAGCATTCACATGCTATGCATAAAACCCTATCCTCGTTAGAAACGATATGGCGGAGGTCTGCATAGTCAGTGTAAACATGTATAAGTGCTAATCAACATTGGAAATGTTAGCACATGTTATTTGAAGAATCCAAGAATTCAAGAATATGAAGATATAATCAGCTACGTCACATATAACATATAACACAACAACAACAACAACAACAACAACAACAACAACAACAACAACTGCCACCACCAACACACCAACACCACCACAACCACCACCACCACCACCATCAGTACAAGAACCCCCACCCATTACAACAACAACAACAGCAGCAGCAGCAGCGGGGCAGCGGCAACAGCAGCAGGGGCAGCGGCAACAGCAGCAGCAACAGCAACAGCAACAGCAACAGCAACAGCAACAGCAACAGCAGCAGCAGCAGCAGCAGCAGCAGCAGCACCACCACCACCACCAACAACAAAAACAACATGTTCGTAATTTGCAGCGACACCAGCCCATGCAGTATGCAAATCAACCTGAATTTTAAAACTATAATCATTGGCAAGGGTATCTCACTCCTAGCCACCATCCAGAATACATGATGCAGTGGTCCTGACCACGTACCCTATATTAGTATTAATGAGCTGGACACCATCCACACGAATAATTGTAGCAATGATGATTGTGATGAGCGGAGCGATGATGATATTTGTAGGAAAAGGGGTGGTGATGAAACTGTCTACAGGGACCAGCAAATTACTCATCATACAAAAGATGTTGGTGTTGACGGTGATGACGCCGGTACCGGTACCAAACGAAACAATGGAAACAATAATGAAGGATTAGGCTCCTTAAGCAGTATAGTTTTGAACACGTGTATGAGTATATCGATTTTCTTAGACAGTATGATATTTTCCTTCTTAACGAAACCCAAACAAATGAAACTGATCTGGATGCCGTTGCTGAGTCATTCAGAAATGTACAATATGAAATTAAACTATTTATTCGTAAAAATCTACCACATCGTAGATCCGATGGCATCTGCATCGGATATAGGCAAACTATCAGGTGTCGTGTGTCACTCCCGGAGTCCGAGTCTGAATACGCGAAGTGGCTCAGGGTTGACACATTGAAGATATCCGATCTTCGGGTCTAATTTAGAAATATATCTACTACACTTATGATACGAATATGATTTACCGGTTGCTGCGACAACCTCTTATCAAAGATGCAGTAGTACGATTATCTGCTCGCCTCGTCTAAGGTAATGGTGACGATATTTATATTCGATAATCTGGGCCTGATCTGACTCGGGTAAAATATGGTGGCTCGGGACGGTGGTCTTCCGTCACTTCCAGACTGGACAATACACAACCCAAACTCTTGCTTCGAGAATATCGAAGTGATAATTTATTCTCTTAAGTTTGACTGTCTAATATGGCTACGGATATGTGTGACTTATGCTGTCACGATAGAAAACAAACTGTTAAATAAAACTCTAAGTAAATATGAGTGGCTTATACTACCACCAATCTCTATCAATTATGGGTGGCTTATACTACCACCAGATACTTTGAGTAACTTTTACTGTCACTCGCGTCTATAGAAATAACTGATTTTCATACAATACGAATACCGGTTATTCTATCATTACAAAGTTGCGTTTCACGATTCTCTAAATCATTTTCGTCAAAAACCGTTCTTGGCTACTTAAAACCATTCACCAAGAACTTGTTTGAATTTCGACAAATTCAGTTCCACAGAACTATACGGACTCGAGGCTAGGTTTACCTAAGCGCAATAATTTTCGGAACCAAGATTCTTCTAAAAAGTTAAAGTCCACTTTTTATACTTCTCTGGAGCCCTCTACCATGTTCGTTTGGGTTCCTCTTTCCAGAGTTTCATTCGATGCTCATAGATTGTGACGTCATCCTGACTAATCAAACTCCGAGTTTCTCTCTTAGGAAAAGAACATCGAACAAGTTAAGTGATGGAATCCTATCCGATAACCTCCCACAAACTTGACAGTGATGGACATTGCTTCGACAATCATTGCTAATCGTTTCTTAATATCTTATTCTGACTAACGTCTTCTGTCAACTTTTCGTCTGGTTTTCTAATCTACTTGGCGCCAGACGCTATCATGCCCACGTCCAGCCCCTTGCTTAGTAGGCCTACGCCTGCATTTCAGAAGGGTGCCATGACGTAGTGACCATGTGGTACATCTGATTCACCAACATCTGGTGTCGTATCTGGTGTCGTGGGTCGCCTCTATAGAAATATAGAAACCCGGTCACCTTATTACGGTCCTTATGGTAAGTCGGTTGTCGCCACGTTTACTACGTCATTCTATGAGTCATTCAGTCTGTGCTACGTACACTCTGTGCGTAGCATTCTACCGACGCTCTTGCTTGAATATTTAGAAAACTATTGGTCACAACTTCTGCTGAATACTATAAAAGGTTATGCCGCGCCTGCAGCAACAGCTTTTATCTTTCAACCACCGATAGATTCCATTAGCTCACTGCCCTAAGTCTTAGTCTATTCTATTCCAATTTCATATTCCAATTTCACTTATTGTATCAGCTATCGACTTGATGCACACACTAGCTCGCGCTAATACATTTTCGCTCATTGTGTTATCCGTTCCCTAGCCCGTCTGGTATTCAAAAACATAGTCATATTCTTTGCTGTGGGTCTTGGACTGCACATATAAGATGTCCCCGGGGTCATAACCCCCCAGAAGACAATCCCATATCTACAACATGAATGATGGGTACTGACAACGACATTCTTGTGGGAATTGTGTATCTACCCCTCCGGTGCTCATTATATGCTACTATGCTAAGCTTTGTTGAAATCCAACAGGAAATTATACGGCTCAACAGTTTAAATTGAAGCGAATGTCTGTTTACGCGGCGATTTCAATGCGCACACATGTACCTACATTGACTATCTAATATCCGAAAGCGGGCCAAATCTAACAGAATTCGACGATGTAATTAACGAAGTGTTCGATACTGAGAAAGCTCTATCTATTTTTAATATTTTTCCTAAGCCATATTCTCAAGATTTAACCTGCCTTGAGACTTATGGTAAGAAATTACTCGAACTATGCAACGACAAGGGGTATCTAATAGCTAATGGTAGGGTCGGTAAAGACAACTATATTGGCCAATTAACATGTACGGATAAGACACTTGTAGATTACGTAATATGCGATCCCCAACCTTTTTTCACTCATGATAGAAATGGAAATCCTGGATTTTGACCCGCTAATTTCAGATCACCACTGTCCAGTAGCTTTCACCCTTACAACCAGCAAGAATAGTCCCACAGAAATTAATGTAATCGAAACAGGCAGTAGCGCGAAGGTTAATGGCACTAGGCATAACGATGCAATACTATGGGATAACCGGAAACAAACAAGCTTTGTCATTAACATACAAGACGAATGCATACTCGAGCTCTAGACATGTTATCACTTGAAACAAATATTGAAAATGTATGCCAACGCAGCAAAACCATATTCCGTACAGCCGCCCAGCACTCTAATATGGTTAAACACAAAATAGAATGCCAAAAAGAAAGGCTAAAAATAAACCATGATTCGACAGTGAATGTCGAACTGCTAGACACGAATACCGAAAATCAAAGATTAGCCATAAACATAGAAAACCTGTAGATAGCAAACAGGATATAGTAAAGAAAAGTAATGTGTATAGGGCATGCATGAACAGGGCAGCCACACAGTTCAACAAAGGTTTAACTTATAAAATCAGAAATGTAAGGATTCGGATCCAAACATGTTCTGGAAAATTATTAGAGAAAGGGAAACTCTTTAAAACATTTTCAAAATGTGTATGAGATCGATGACCCGGGGATTCACAGAAGGACAACAAGTGACAACAGACGAGCAGATGATCGATAGGGAGCAGGCAAACGCTATCCTTAACAGTAGCATAACATAAGAGGAGCTAATGTCCGCATTACAATCACTAAAATACGGTAATGCTTGCGGTATTAATGGGATTAAAACGAATTTATTAAATCAACTACTGAATTGCTAATGCCGGTTTGGGTTAAATTATCCAATGTTGTGTTAAATTCTGGAAAAAATACCGCACGATTGGGTCGAGGGAATGATTATTCCTATCTATACAAATAAGGGGGACACAAAATCTGCAGAAAACTATAGAGGCATTACGCTCCTGTCATGTTTAGGGAAACTGTTCACCAGCATTCTAAACAACAGGTTGACAAAATTCGCAGATAATTATGGTCTTATAAAAGAAAATCAGGCTGGTTTCCGAAAAGGGCTTTCTACTACCGATCATCTGTTTGTCTTAAATTGCTTAATCAATATCTATAAATTCAGTGGCCAGTCATTATTCTGTGCATTCGTTGACTATGAAAAAGCTTTTGACAAGGTGTGGCGTACTGGCTTATGGTACAAAATGGTGAACTGCAAAATAGAAGGCACTAATGGCCATTTTATATGCATACGACGCTGTTATGCTTGCAGACACAAACGGATTTGCAGAAAGTATTACACTTGGAAACTAAGCATCAACAGTGATAAAACTAAAATTGTTATATTTAGACGAACACTTAAAATTTAGTATCAATTTATATTCAATGGACAAATCATTGAACAAGTACAAATTTATAAATACCTAGGAATTCGTCTTTTTGAAAATGGCAGTTCTTCAAATGCCGAACAAACCCCGTGGAGCAAGGAAACAAAGCCACGTTCTCTTTATTAAAGAAAAGCAGTTGTCCTTAAACCTCCCTGTGTATTTGCAACTTGATCTTTTTCATAACATGGTTATGCCTGTTACCCTCTATGGTTGCGAAGTATGGGGACACGAAAACGTAAATGAATTAGAAACGGTGAAGTTAAAATTTTGTAAATATATTTTGAATGTAAGAATGACAACAACTAGCATGATATATGGGGAACTTGGTATATTTCCCGTTATACTTACTATAAAAATACGACTGTTAAGATTCTGGCTACGCCTGTTACTGGACAATGGTAAGAAATATTCGTCGATCTTATTTAAATTTATTTACCTGTTATTTAGTGCTCGAAACAATAACCAGTTTGCAAAATTAAACAGAAATTTGAAATGGTTTTCGTGTATAAAAGGAATACTTGAATCCCATGAATTTGCCCACGTCTGGACGGATTTTCCAATAGACAAAACTGGCAGTAATGCACTGTATACTCTTATAAAACAGACACGCCAAGACCAATTTGTGCAGTCGTGGAATGGGTTATTAAGAGATTCCGCTAAACTTGAAACGTATCTGAAATTCAAACGCAGTTTCATACTTGAAAAATACCTAATTACATTTCCTGTAAATCTACAGATCAGTTTTTGTAAATTCAGAATGAGCAGCCATAACGTGCCAATGGAAACTGGCAGATTGTCGGGCGTTAGCAGGAGGGAAAGGGTGTGAACATTATGCTACACAAGGAAGGTAGGGGATGATTACCATTTCCTTATAGAATGGCCAGTTCTTAAGCAACTCCGAGATAAGTACATTCCAGAATATTTTCGAAAACGCGCAGGTAAATACATCTTTGCATGCCTAATGAGTACAGAATATGCCAGACTCGGACTAAATGTTCCAAAATTTATAAAAGAAGGGCTACAACCATATACACAATATAACACGCCGAAATGGAGGGGTGGGAATTGGGTGTGGCGGGAGATAGTGCTTGTATTCCATTTCGTTTCATTTCTTTTCATTTCATCTCAATCGTATTCATTTAATTTCACCCCACTGCATCCCATCTCATTTCAGCAACAGTTCCCGGCAGCATTGCTGAAGTCTCGAATGCTAACATCCACTGGATCCGGTGGCCGGACTCATAGATAAGCCTCCTCGCTCCTTCTATTTCACCTTTCGTATCGGAGCAAGGGGCGAGCGTATGGAAAATGCATATTGAACATTGGGATGGGTGGAGTTGGCATGTCGGTCTCCTCCTTGTTCCGCGTTCGACCTGTACAGGAACAAGGAGATGAGACAGTGTGAAATCCAAAAGGGAATAAATTGGTAATAATAATAATAATAATAATAATAATAATAATAATAATAATAATAATATGGCATCTGTAACTACACTACTTTGCCGCTCATGTAACTCTGTAAAGAGAAGAATAAAGTCATTCATTCATTCACATATAGGCTGACGTCACAATAATAAGTGAGAGAAATACTCAGTCACGAAGCTGGGATAATCTGTCAAGTGTACGAATTGTTACGAACATATTCCACAGCTAATATATGTAGGCCTATAGTTACATTGATATTGGGATTCTGATAATTCAGAGTTTGATCGATCCCAATGCGGGCAAAGTGTGGGCGGAGAGTAGATAGAAATGGGTGGGGCACAGCTAAAGGCTGATTCATCTATTGCATTTTGGGAACAATTTGCAAAGCTATTGATGCCTTAGTCAGCAACGAGTGCGAATCGTATTGCTTATAATTGTGTAAGGAGTTGCTACCCCATTGAAAGTGCTGCTAATGCGGGTGAGAACAATTTGGTTGAAGTTGACTATCAGTTATATCATTATCGACACGTTACAGATTGCACCTCTGTGTTGTCATCCGATTAATTTGAGAACAATTTGCCGGAAGGTTGTTGCAGCTATACGTAGCAGCACTACTCAGTCAACCTGACATACACCATTTAGCCTATCACGCTTTATTAGTACCATAGGAAAAGCTAAACAATTATTATTGAACGACTACGCTCTTACTACGTGGCATTGGGGCAGCTATCCTTACAATGGAAGCCCACTATGGCCCCTACAATGACTATAATTAGCGCTACGAGAATGCTTTTATATTGAGCATTGGACAATAGCGAGGGCAATGGGATCCCGAGTAATGGCTTTTGCAAATACGGAACTAAAATGACAGCTTCGGACGGAGGACACAATCGCCAATGACACTTTATAAATATTTCCTTCAAGGTGTACGGCTTCGAGATAAGGATTACATGAGCTAGCTCTGTGCATATAACTGGTGGCTTCAGTTTAAATTGATGCTCCTAAAGTTACAGATTGGATCCATGAATTAAAGGTAGGAATGCAGATACTTTATTGATAATAAAACTACACACGATGTAAACACACACGCCTACAAACATCATCAATAGCTATGAAGGTATGGCTGTGTTAAGTACACCCGCACTGAGTCACCGTATACTGAAATACCTGCGTGTGCACCATAATGGAGGATTTCAGCTTCTCAGTCAATTGTATGACGTCATAATGAACTATGTGACCTGTATGCTGACGTCATGATAAATTACGTTAAGAATGACTCGAATTAGTCCGTCATAAACGCTTCAAGCTATTCAGCCCGTTTTCTTCGAACAATTAAAGCAGACACCATCAATGAGCTGGAAAATATAAAACCTCATTGCGGACCCGAGTTTGAGCCTGTCCAAATTAAACACAATAAACCAATCATGTGCGATGGATCAGTTTCTAAATGCGACAAAAATAGATGCAAAGTAAACAACTATAATTGTAAACCAACAAACATTCCTGAGTTTTCAAACTAAAAATGAATATCATATTCGAACTAATATGCATTGTGATTCTGAGAATGTAGTCTATTTGATCAATTGTGCCCTTTGCCAGAAACAGTATGTTGGTGAAATAAAAAATGCATTTAGAGTGCGTGCTAGACGCCACGTGTCTGATATTAACACCTCAGCAGATACGCCAATTGCTCAAAATTTCCAACTTCCTGATCATTCAGCTGAACATCATTTTGAAATCATGCCAATAGAACAGATTCCGACCTTCGATAGTGAAGAAGAAACGAGTTCATTTCGCAAAATACGAGAAGGCCATTGGATTAGAACACTCCAAACAAAAGCACCATTTGGAATAAATGTAGATTCAGGAATATCACAAAAGAACAAAATTATCCCATTTCAACTCATATACAACAGACTTAATGTTGAATTAGCGAAAACCATGAAAGACAAATATTCACAGTTGCAATCTAAATTAAAGGAACCGATCAAAGCACGACCAGTAACAGCTTACAATAGAAATCCAAACCTGAAAGATTTGCTAGTAAGATCAAAGTTAGACCTCATGGTTCCTGTTAACAATGACAAGGTTTCATCCCTCCCTACCTATTCTTAAATAAATCTAATCCCAACCAAAATCAATGGTGGGGCAACATGAAATCATATCCGTAGGACATCTTTTAGTTTTGTGCCTGCAAAAGTGCGCGTGCGTGCGGGCGTACGTGCGTTCGTGCATGCGTGCGTCCGTGCGTTTGTTCGTATGTGTGTATGTGTGTGCTCGTACTTCCGTACGTACGTGCGTGCATCTATACTTGCGTGGGTGTATGTGTGCGCGTGTGTATGTGGGTGTGGGCGCATTAATTCGTGAGTGCATTAGTGCTAGTGCGTGAGTGTGTGCGTGCATGCATTCGTACGTCTGTTCGTGCATGCGTCCATGCATACATTACTGCGTGCATTCGTGCATGTATTCCTGTGTGCCTGTATTATTGCGTGCATTCGTGCATTTGTTCAGATGTATGCGTGCTCGCACGCGCGTGCGTACGTACGTGCGTGTGTGTATGTGTGCACATTCGTGTGTGTGATTTCTCTATAATGTAGGATCAATCCCAGCCTTTACCTGTTAAAGCGACCTACTGATTAATTCACTTTACGCCAACTAATCTCAAGGGGGGACCACTCTAAGTAAATCTAAACTTGGTCTCGATAGGACAAATTTAGGTAAAGAAATTTTTAATCAAATTCCTGTGCCAATGCGTTTTTTTCAATGTAAAGACAGCCAGCCAGCCAGCCAGCCAGCCAGCCAGCCAGCCAGCCAGCCAGCCAGACAGACAGACAGACAGACAGACAGACAGACAGGCAGGCAGGCAGGCAGGCAGGCAGGCAGGCAGGCAGACAGACAGACAGACAGACACGAACCTTCATCTGCTCCTCTTCCTCTGTCTCCGCCTCCTCTCCCTCCTAAGGAGAATAATAGTAACCAGTCTGATAGGAAGCTTACTAAGTACCGTCATCAATCGCATAGCAAGGGCCTGTGGAGGATCCCCAGAATCACCAAAAAGAGTCTGATGATAGGGTCCTCTAATCTAACCCGAATTGATTTAGACGTCCATCCTGACATCCAGGTTGAGTGCTATCCTGGTGCCGCATTATCACATTTCAGAACAATGGCTATGCGACACCAGGATGTCCCTAGCCTACTCCAAAAATGAGCATCCAACCAAAGCCTCAAGCCATTTGAGGTTCATGGCTCGAGAATTTAAGAACAGCTTCCATAATTTGGAGTTGTACTTTGGTGAGATTAACTTCTCTGATAGCTTGTCAGACAGGCACATGTACGGTCTCAAGCGTATCAACGAATCAGCAAGGTCCAACTGCCGCGTTGATAACGTCATCCCCAAAATCTCTGATGCCAATTTTCATGTTGAGAAGGATAGAATCCATTGGACGAAGGAAACAGCTAATTGTATTTATAATCATTCACGGACGATACTTGGTTTAAACTAAATGTGGGCCAAGGCAATAGCGCCCCTAACATAGGATTAGGAACACACGTTGTCAATTTAGCAACTAACTATGATCTCTCACCATATGAAAAATCAATTCTCGATCGTGGTCTTACTTCTGTACCAACTCAAACACCAAAAACCGGATTAGATTTGCTTTTAGACACAGGTCTTATTGAAGTAGCTTATGTTGGTCATTCAGTTAAAATAGGCCATCATTTTCGACATTTAAATGGAGATTCAAAACCATTCACTGGAAAATTCGGTTGGAACCCTCCAGATAGGTTAGTTGATGACAATATTAAGGCAACCATAAAAACGGTTGCTGGTATAGACAGATCATTGCCAGTTACAAACAATAAGCAAAACCTTTCATTTTGCGAGCGACAGGCTATCAACAAATTACGTAGAAATCAGAAAATTATTATAAAACCAACTGTGAGTATGTCTAGAGAAAACTACATCCGCGAGACTGAAAGGCAGTTACCTAACACCAGGCATTACAGAAAACTTGGTAATTTAATTTGGCCTCAAAACCGACAAAATTTCATTGACATACTTAATTCATTGCATACAGATAAGTACATCGATAAGAAACAGCTAAAGTATCTGCTAGGCGAGAATAATCCACAAAATCGGACATTTTATATCTTGCCTAAAATCCATAAACCTATCAGCACCTGGTTAGATCCATTGACACCACCTGAACGACCCATCATTTCGGAGTGTGGCAGTGAGTCTTATGGCATTTCAGAATATATTGATTAGTATTTAAAGCCCATTGCTAATAGACACAAGAGCTTTCTCAAGAACACAGAACACTTTCTCTCAAAATTATCCAAATTGTCAGTTCCGAAAGATGCATATTTAGTCACATTAGACATAGATGCTATGTATACCAATATAGATAATTATGCTGGAGTCAATGCTATTAAGAGTTCTTTTGTCAAATTTCCTGATCCAGATCGACCAGACACAGAAATTCTAGTATTATCAGAGCTATGTCTTAAAGGAAACGATTTCCAATTTAATGGTGAAAATTACCTTCAAATCTGTGGATGCGCAATGTGTAAACGATTCAGCCCAAATTTTGCCACGATTTATATTGCATAGTGGGACGAGTAGGCACTGAACAAATCAACCAAAAAGCCTCTTCTTGACCTCAGATATCTAGATGACATCTTCATAATTTAGCAACATTCAGAAGAAGACTTTTGGGAATTTGTTCGCATTTTAAATAACCAAGATTCAAACATCAGGCTAAAAGCTACTATTAGTGGAACATCAGTTGACTTTTTAGATGTCACGATCTATGAGGGTCCTCAATTTTACTCCTCTGGACAATTAGAATATAAAGTATTCTTTAAGCAGACACACATCAGCTGTTTCACAAAAAGTCATTTCATACTCCGCACACATTTAAAGGTCTGATCAAATCGCAAATCATAAGATTCTTTCGAAACTCTAGCAACAGGCAAAATCTGAATGGTGCATGCTCTACTCTGTGTGATGCTTTAATAACTCAGCCATTTTGTTTCTAATTGCTTAATCCAAACTGATTCTCTAGGGTTCCTTTGCTTATCAGTTTCTTCAGTGGTACTAGAGAGAGCTGGTTGTTCAATAAGTATACTTTCAAAGTCTAGAGCGATTGACTGATCAGGTAGATTAAAGTGTTCAGCGACATGCGATATGCGTGCCTCCTTCATGTCTAATATCGCAAAGGTGTCTAGTTGCTCGCCATCTTAATGGGCATTTAGTTTCAAGGACATACTGTTTTGGGCATAATTTGCAAGATATTAAATAAATCACGTTTTCAGAATCGCAATCTAAATTAGAATGGATTTCAAATTTGCTTTTGTTCTGAAAGCTCATACATGTCTTGATTTGGAAGAAGTAGGTCCAATTTACACCTTTTCTTTCCACATTTCCGTGATTCGCCAAGGCCTGTAATTGGGCAATTGTGACGAATCTTGGTAGGCCTGTGATCTGCAGCATTATCAGTGATAGTGTCCAAATCCTGTAAAGTCTCAGATGTAATTTTGAGGAAAAATCTAGATGAGTACCCTCTCGGGTTGTGTGCCGTGTGCAAGAGGGAGAATGCGGATTCAAAGTTGTTTCTATCGCTCAAATTTCTATGAAAACGGATGTTTTGTGATTTTACAATTCCTTTAAAGGTATGAGGCAGGTGGAAAGATGTGTTGTGCAGTAATTGATGCGAATCTGTTTGCTTAAAATGTACTTTGTAATCAAGGTGGCCAGTTGTGTCATACGTTACACCTTTGTATAGAGTTGCATTTAAAAAGTCTACGGACATCTGGTCAATATTGGCTTTTAGCTTGATATTCTGGTCATGATTTTTTCGAATTGGCGAAAAATGCATTAAATGCTTCCTTTGTATATTGCCAAATAATGAAAATGTCATCGAGGTACCTTCGGTAGAAGGGCGCTTGTTTCGGACATGTGCTAAGCGCATCCTCCCCCCACTCTGCTAGATAGATGTAAAACACTTCGCAAATCTTGGACTGAAACATTTACCCATTGCGCAGCTGCAAATGTGTTGGTATGTTTCACCTGCGAATTCAAAATCATTGCCCTTTAAGCTAAGCTCTAAGAAAGCTAATCTTTCGCCAATGGGCCCATTATTATTGGAGTATTTTTCAAATGCTTTATGGACATAATTCAGACCTTTTCCGATGTCACTGTTCGTATGCATAGCATCGATGTCGAGTGTAATCAAAAATGGATTTGTAGGTATCGAGATCTCAGAGACTGGCGATAGAAATCCTTCAGTATTTTTCAAGAAGCTGAAACGTCTATACGCAATTGGTTGTAGGTGAAAATCAATGATTTTACTGATTCTATAGGATTCAGAACCACAATCCGATATTATAGGTCCTCCTGATGGTATCATAGGATCTGACCAAAAATCAATAGGTTTATGAATTTTTGGTAATAGATAAAATGTGCGTGGTATTTCATTAACATAGCATTATTACAGCAACAGATCCCGTATCAGCAGGTTTAGTGACAATGCCGTTGTTTTTGCGCACTCCTGTTAAGACTTGACGTTCCTCATATGAACGATCGTTAGGAAATTCAACATTTTCAACACATTCTTTTATAATTTGTATATGGTCAGAGATCGCTGTGTCGACTAATTTTGAATCTGGTGCCCAGCCAGTTTTATCAACGAATGGCAGAATATTACTTTTTGAGTTTCGAAAAGAGTCGGCTAATTTGGCACAGTGGGAAAATTCAAGAACTTCCATTGAGCCATTATCTAAAATTGTATCTATGCCTATTTTGTGCCTTGGTGTTGGTACAAACGTTAGACCACGATTGAGTATTTCATTTTCAGCTTCAGATAATATACAGCCAGTGAGATTAACAATATCACTACCCAGCCCGATAATGGGGTGCTTAGTACCTTGCCCCAAAGTTAGTTTAAATTAAGAAAAGTTAACCAGCTATGATACATTGTGTTGGTAATTTTCTCACTCCAGTGAATTTTATTCTGGACCACCTGAAATTCAGAGAGTGGAAGACTGGGCATGACGGAAACCTTCACCGCTGGGAGTAATTAACCTTGGCAAAATAAATCTTGGATTCAGGAAACCTGGACGTAAGCGTGCTAAAGAGCATCTGCAGACGCAGGGTCGATTGACACATTGACTCATCCTAGTCATTGATTCCAAAGTTTACTACTATTTTCTCAGGTTGGCAAGAACCATTATACTTCCTAACAACGGCCCTAACATGAACTAATTGTGCACCTGGAAAGCAAGCAATCTGGGTGTCAGGATGAGGCTCCACATTGATACGGCTCAAATTTAATGCACCAATTATCACAATTTTCTTGTTCAAAGTCGGGAGTTGCCAATCATTTTTGTTCTCAACCTCCTGCCGAAACTTCCAGAATGTGTTCTGCTCTAAGGGCGTTTGGGATTGTTAGGAGGCTGAGTGGTTCGGCTAGTTCTACGTGGAGTAGGAGAGAATCTAGGCTGTGGCAATTTGGTCGCTGGAGTACTAGTGGTGCCGGTTCCATGCCTACCTTTTCGGACATCCCGTCTCTGTGGGAGGGAGGGAATTTCTCAGGTGACAAACGTGGCAGTAAATCAGGGAGAGGAATTTCACAGGGATCCACAGGTCTATTAGACACGTTGATGTGCTTGGGCATGGCGGTGGGGTGTTTGGTAGAGGAATCGGTATTATGCACACAGGAGAGTTTAATATGAATATCGCTGATGCCAAGGTATCGGTTCTCTTTACTGGTTGGGAGTGGGGGGGGGGGGCTATCAGTTGGTGACCTGATCCGTTTCCTAAGTTCTGACGGTGGTGGAATGACTGGTACGGTCGGGGATTACCTTGCAGTAGGGGTGTTAACACGGCGTCTCTGATCTGTATGGTGATAGTGGGTGCCAAATGGCCTAATGAACTGATAGAATGCCTCGATGAATTTGACGTGAAGTTTCTTACCATAGTTAGCTTTTGTCCATCAGGTTACCGTCGATTTAGCCTTACCTATGTTAAGCTTCGACGCGGCCTGTGCTAGGATAATTTCGGACATGGTGGTGCCTAAGCTGAAATTGTAATGGTCTATCATAGCGCGGATGAGGGAATTTTCTCAATCAAAGTTAACTTTCTTGATGTCATTTACTCGTTCTATATTGGGCATAGCTGGCTTAACAGAACTGCATAGTCCGTTCACCTTCCTGCTCAGACCGGTGGACAAGGGATTGGAGCTAAAATTGTTGGTTAAGACACCTATGTGGTGGAAACATTGAATTATCATATAATAGCACTTGACACGTATAGCCTTAGGAGGGGACGGAATGCTGTCCTCATGATTGCCATTTCGTCTTTTGCCCTTGCTCATTCTAGCCATAGTGATAGTATGCTCTAATAAATGATCACAAAACCAATAATTAGCTTGGATTTGATGTTATCTGGGATGTCATTGATGAAGATGAGGAACAGAAGTGGGTCAAGAACAGTTCCTTGCGGGACGCCGGAAAGTACATGGGTTTCATCTGACTCTTCTCCCTCAATGACGACCGTATGGGTTCTGTCGCTTAGAAAGTCATGTATCCAACTTGTGGTATTCCCTCTATCACCATTGTACTGGAGTGTATTGGCTAGCCTCTGGTGTTGCACTTTCTCGAATGCTTTGGAGAAATCCAAAATGGCTGCGTCGACTTGACCAGATACGTCGAAGAATCTCGCTATATCAGTGGTGGTAATGTATAGCCTCGCCTCGCAGCTGTGCTTGCGCCTGAATCCGTGATGGGGTGGTATGAGAATGTCCAGGCCGTCACAGTGGTCCGTGATGTTATTAGGCTGGCTGACCCTAGGGGCGTGTCTTCGAAAACTACTCAATTGTTTAGAAATTAGCTAACTTATTTTCATCAAAAATTCAGGCCGCCATAGGGCGTAGATTCAATTGCGCAATACCCTTTGCTACTGATTGAGTACTAGGGTTCCACAGCGATGGTTGGGTGTCACTCACTCGATTGAAAGTCCTTGATCAAAGGATGAAACCTAGGCCATTAATTCGGTGAATTGTTTTCTATTCTTCAACGGCGTCGGGTTGGTATTGTTTTCAGGGTTTGATTTATTCAGCTAGAATTAAACTTCAAACTGAGAATAATTTAGTTAATTTGAAAATAAAATTATTTTAAATTAAAATTAATGAAAACGTTGTTAAAAATTATTTTGAGAGTTGCGCTGCTGAATGTATCTTGTTGTTGGTCGTAGAAACAAAACTTAGTAAACAAAGTTTCAAATTCGCTCTCCAAACAGAGAGAAATTGTATGGATGGCTGGAAAAGACGGGAAGGAATGAAGGGCTGTAAGAAGGAGGGGTGAGGAGAAAGTAGGAAGAGTGATCCATCCATCCATCCATCCACCAACTCACACACACAACCGCACACCCACCCACACCTCCATCAATCCATCCATCTACCCACACACCCACCCATCAAGCCTGACCATTCATCCAGACCACTCATCCATCCATACAAGACGGAGGGATAGAGACAAGGAAGGAAGAGTTCGTCCATCCATCCATCCATCCATCCATCCATCCATCCATCCATCCATCCATCCATCCATCCATCCGGCCGGCCGGCCGGCCAGCCGGCCAGCCGGCCAGCCGACCAGCCAGCTAGCCATCCAGCCAGCCAACCAGCCAGCCAACCAGCCAGCCAACCAGCCAGCCAGCCAACCAGCCAGCCAACCAGCCAGCCAACCAGCCAGCCAACCAGCCAGCCAACCAGCCAGCCAACCAGCCAGCCTGCCAGTTTGCCAGCATGCCAGCCAGACAGCCAGACAGCCAACCAGACAGCAGACAGCCAGATAGACAGACGGCAAGCCATCCTTCCTTCGTTCCTTCCACGCACCTACTCACCCACCCAAACCCACATCCACCCTGATCACCCATCCATCCAGACGATCCACCCATTCACGCATCCATCCATCCATCAACCCATCTATCCAGACCATACAGCCAGACCATCCATCCATCCATCCATCCATCCATCCATCCATCCATCCATCCATCCATCCATCCATCCATCCGTCCATCCATTCATCCATTCATCCATTCATCCATCAATCCATCCTTCGACCTATCCATCCATCCATCCATGTATCCATCCAGCCAGCCAGTCAGCCGCCAAGCCAGCAAGCCTGCAAGCCAGTCAGCCAGCCAGCTAGCCAACCAGCCGTGCACACACCAAACCACCCACCCAGCAACTCACAACCCACGCACTAACCGACCCACCCACCCATTCATCCACCCATCCATTCACCAATCCATCCATCTACCCACACACCCATCCATCCATTCTGACCATCCATCCTGACCATCCATCCAGACCAGCCATCCATCCAGACAAGAAGGAGGGATGGATAGAAAGAAGGAGGGAAAAGTCAGGCATGTGTGCAGGAATGCAGGCAGGCAGGCAGGCAGGCAGGCAGGCAGGCAGGCAGGCAGGCAGGCAGGCAGGCAGGCAGGCAGGCAGGCAGGCAGGCAGGCAGGCAGGCAGGCAGGCAGGCAGGCAGGCAGGCAGGCAGGCAGGCAGGCAGGCAGGCAGGCAGGCAGGCAGGCAGGCAGGCAGGCAGGCAGGCAGGCAGGCAGGCAGGCAGGCGGGCGGGCAGGCAGGCAGGCAGGCAGGCAGGCAGGCAGGCAGGCAGGCAGGCAGGCAGGCAGGCAGGCAGGCAGGCAGGCAGGCAGGCAGGCAGGAAGGCAAGCAGACAGACAGGCAGGCAGGCGGGCGGGCGGGCGGGCGGGCGGGCGGGCGGGCGGGCGGGCAGGCAGGCAGGCAGGCAGGCAGGCAGGCAGGCAGGCAGGCAGGCAGGCAGGCAGGCAGGCAGGCAGGCAGGCAGGCAGGCAGGCAGGCAGGCAGGCAGGCAGGCAGGCAGGCAGGCAGGCATGCAGGCAGGCAGGCAGGCAGGCAGGCAGGCAGGCAGGCAGGCAGGCAGATATAAATAGACAGGCAGATAAACAGACAGACATATGGAGAAACAGGCAGAACACGGACGAATTGACGGACAGACGGGCGAGAGGGTGGGCGGAGACAGACGCCGTACCGGAACCCAATGATATTTTGATAAATTCTAATTTTGGCCAATAATATTTATGACTCAATAAACGTTTTTTCCAGTGAGAGTGTATATACTAATTTGTGCATTTAAATGCCGAGTATAAACAAGTAGAAGGGCGTCGGTATGGGCGTCAATTCTGATTGATTGAGAGGTTGATAATGCCATCAATATTTAAATTAGGCCACGACCGCATTTTCCCTAAAAAAATCCAATCTGATTGATAAAGGGAAAAATCCTTTGTTCTCTCTCGACCAATCAAATTCTAGTATTTTATGTGAGAAAAGGTGGGAGTCATCAAGGGCTCGACCAAAACAAATTGTTGGGATACGATTGGTCGTTGTCTTAGTCTGATCGACTGGTGATTAGTCGTGTGGGGTTTAAATCTCTCTCAACGCTCCAGCGATCGGATGGCTGATGAACAATCGATGGATACAGAGGCAATCTCATTCACTCCTCATCGTGTTTCTTCACTAGGTGTATAAATGGGTACGAGTGTAAAACTGGGGAAGTTAGCAATAATGCACTGAACTATAAACCAGCCTAGCTATGATGTGATTAGCACCTGAAATAAATACCTTCTTGTGCTCCTGACCAATCAGAATCCTCGCCCAGATCTTCACTGTTTTTCTAGATGTACATGGGTGGTCACGTGCTGTTCATTGGCAGGGTGATGAAGTTCAAGGTCAATCGTAGGCGTGGCTTAGATCATGTGACATCTGCCGAGCAATCAGGATCGGCGCCCACCTTGTCGCCCTGGTATGATATGATGTAACACCTCTAGACCAATCATAGTCGACGCCCACCTCATTAAGGGTGTCCACACTTCGACCTGGTCATATCTATGGACGACGTATGTCTCATTATCAGGTGCTTTTCGACGTGGCTTAATGCTGTCCATATCACTGCACTGGTAAGGCCGTCCATACCATCGTGCTGATCAGATCCATTGATGACATCTATGCTCGTTGTCAGGCATAATGACCCATGTAAGGGGAAATGCCCTAAGATGTCTGGGTGTGTGATCTAATGCCGAGCATGTCATCACCCTATCACGGGTTTGCTGCAAAGTGGTCCACACTGTCGCCCTGGTCAGATCTATTGCCGACATCTATGCTTGTGGCCAGGTATAATGCCCCATGAAAGGGGTTGAGCTTTGGGTATGCGGCGTGTCCTAACGTCATCCATGCCATCGCATGGATAAGGCCATCTGTACCATCGCCCTGGAGTAGGCAAGATCTATTGACGGCAGCTGGCTCATTGTCGGACCTAATGACCGATGAAAGGGGCGTGGCATAAGGTCTGGGATGGTGGTAAGCCATAAGAAAGTTTCAGAATATGATTTAATCGGCCGGTCTTTAGGTGTAGTCAAGCAACCACCCACCACCGCCCTCCACAGCAACCCCACCCCACCGCACTGCACCCCACCACCAACACCACCCACTCTCTCTCCTCCAACACATTAGCCATCCACACCCACACACTTTGCCCATGTTGGGGTCTATAGAACCCTGAATTCTCATAATCCCAATATCAATGTAATTCTCAGTCTGTTCTGAGTTTCCACTGTTAGCCAGCACTGGTGCCCTGTTTGATGTTTGCCTTGGCACGAGAGCATCATTTTTATTTAGCTGTCCGACTTGTTGCAAGCAGCCATACAATAAACTCAATGAGCAATAACTCTGCACATGATGAACATTTTGAAAGAAAATTGACTGACAGTTGTTGGTGGCTTAGCCACAGACAACTTTCAGACAAATTGTTTTAAAATACTCAGCATAACCAGAGTTAAACCACATGGAAAATATAGTCTGCAGAAAATCAGAAGGCAGCCAGTTAAATTACTGAAGATGAAAGGGAATACTTCGTTGATTGGTTGTGAGAAAGATAACAGTTGTGGACTCTGATCGTAGGAAAAGCTAAGTGATTAGAATTGCCAGACAATAACAATAAAACAATACATGCGAGGATAGGAGGGATTGAATTGATGATGGAGCCATGCCATTGTATTCACTGGTAGATAATGTTGCAGTACACGCATATACAATGTGAAAGGTAACCACAGCCTTAACTGAAGTTAATTCAATTTGTTTTCAAAAGATTCATCTGACGAAACGTTTGCTCATTTGAGGCAACGCACTTGAGGAAAGGAAATGAACTGAAGAGAAGAAGCCTCTGTGTCGAGAACTTTGATTGAATCTAATCTCCTGATTTAATCATCGTGTTGTCTTGTCTATTTCCATAGCTGCCTATGAAAATAGTTACTCATATTACAGATGCAGTCTCGCCACAGGAACACTCTGGCAAATAAGTTATTAAACAGGCAATCCAATGAATTCGTAGTTGTGCCTACACGCATATATCACGGCTCCTGCTACTTGACCTACTACCATTTTACCTTTTGGCCCATGAACTCAAACAGATTCCTCAGGGAGTCAAGGACAACCACATGGAAATTTAGTGAATACCCATCTGGTAGATCCCAGGTTATGGTGCCCCAGCATTAAATAAGAAGCAACTGTTGAATCGTATACACATCTGTGTCCTGATATGCAGAGACACAATAGCTGTAGAAGCATTCAAGACAAAATTATTTTAAAATTGTTTAAACAATTAGATGCTCCAACCTCTAGTTAGAAAATCAGCCATGTGGGTACCCAGCTGAATAGGCTAGCCTAAATTGCTGTAATGAATTAGTCATCAGCTTTCTTGGATTCCTATAATAAACGTGTGTTGCCATATCCCATGTTGCTTAGCCCTTATCCATGTTTACACTGGGCATGTATACCTCGATTAAAGGACTTCTAACGACAGTAGGATATCAGGACGTGTGCGAATGTTATCTTGGTAGATCTTGACAAACAACTACTAGTTAAGTGTAAGATGCTTAGAATGTGATACATGTTATATATGCACGGCATCTGAATGTGTATACTCACATGCTGACAATGGATAAATCCTGCTTTTGTCATGCCTACACATGTTTAGTTATGATACACCCACGAATTGGCCGTTGTGAGATCAATCGATCCTTGCACACTCTGAATCTCAATTTCCAGGAAACTATATGGGCAAGCCGTTACATTTTTTTAAAACTAATTGTCCATGACAGCAATATCGGCCAGTCAAACTAGTTTGAAAATATTCTACATTGTTATTAAATAGCAAGACATAGAATTCCTACAACTTGACAGACTATTAAGTGTTTAGCATGGACTAAATCCCATGTATGGTGTAATTAATGATAACATCAACCTACATAGGATGTTGTTGATTATGACCTCATATGATTGAGTGAGAAACTGGATTCATCAATTTTTGTTTTGAATGGAGTGAACACTGTCAACATAATAATGCTGTATTACTGGTCATGAGAAGAATCATTCTCACGACACCATCGAACCATACTAATTGCCTCATACTGCAGCGTACTCTGGTTGTTTTCGCCTGGAAAAGCCTGTGCGCAGCCGCAAAAATATTGTTCAGTCAGCCAATTAAAATGCGCGATACAGTGTCTAGTCGATGTTGACAGTCATCTGTCACTAATTTAAACCCTATGCATAAACCAAGGAGACTATCGTGGCTCCAACAATTTTCACGAATTTTAAATATTTATATCTTTGTCTAACTTTGATCACATTGTAGCAATATACATATCAGAAGATCTTATTGGTTCTATTCCACTACGTATTCGTTTCTGTACATCCTGATTGAAGAATCGCTTACGTCTGTAAGACACGAATTTTCCTACTGCAGCTGATGCGGTAATTTGGAATCGTATTTCTGTGACTGCTTTCACCACTGAAATCCCAATGTGTTCATAAGAAACCCCCCCCCCCCCTCCCCCATCATAGATAAAGGTAACGTGGTTAGTATGTTGGTAACTAGATTGACTTGAACCATTGAGTTTAATTATAGGTAGTAAAACACATACCTCAGGCAAATTAGTTTCAAATTACACAGCATAATTATTCTTGAGCTCATGCATCATACATGATTTGTTGTCGCATGTGGTATCTAGTGTTGAGATTGTTAAAATGATTTCTTTCTATTATGATCTAAAACATTTGATTGTGGATTGTGTAAGCTTCCTATTATCAAACAATCATCACCTCAACACATATATAATAAATGGAGAGTAATCTTAAAACCCCAAAGTGATAACTATATGTATAGTCTCGGACATGGCTTAATGTTTTGGAGCCAGTCCGACTGGAAGCTGTTGTTATCATAGGTAGCAACCACACCCACCATTCAAACTTGCTTAAAGACATTCAACAAAATGTTGCCCACATCATGAAGGAATGAGATTGATCCTGTAACCCTTCAAAGTGTTCAGGGGCAGCTTTTTGGACTGATGGTAGAGCTAAATGTAATCCCAGAGACCTCTGAAATCCCAAGAGTGTTAAGTATGTATCTAAATACTAGCCATACTAAGTGTTATTATTGTTTTACACTATGCGTACTGCACCTGCATTAGTATTTATTTATTCCTTCAAAGTGTCCAGTGCAGCTTTCCTGGCTAGTGTTACTCCCTATGCACTGTGTATGTGTTCTCCAAAACCAACTATAGCGTTAGCTATACTACCAATTAAATTTAGTGTCACCTAAAAGTGTAGGCTTTGACATATTTGAATATTGTGGAGTTAATTTAACTGGAAGTTGGTGTTGCCATGGACAGTCTCAGCGTCCTCCCACCTCCCCCACGTTCAAGCTGGCTTAAAACAGTCAACACAATGTTCGCTACACCATGGGGGAATGAGATTGATCTTTTAACCTTTGCAATCTTAAATTGTTAACAATCTTAAGCTAGCTTCAAGATATCCAGTGTGGGCTTCCATGCTAGAGCAACTCCATATACAAGTAGAGGTTCTGTGTATTAAACTGATAATGCCTAAGCCAGTCGGAATCAGCTTCTACAGTGGTGGCAATGCCAATTTGCAGGCTAAATTAAGTTTATTATTTTAACCCTGGAATGAGTCGGGTCCATAACCGAAGCAGCGATTACAGTGATAAATTCCTAAAAGTAGCCCCAGGCTTGCAAATGGACTTCTAAAAGCAAAGATTTCAATTTTATTAAAAATTCCTGACAATTTAAATTTTAGGGCACCATATGCATCTAATGAAATGTGGTCATATGTTCTAAATCTATAGAAATAATCAAGATTTTAGAATTATATGCAATTGATATTTATAGACCTTAATTGTTTTATTATTATTATTATTATTATTATTATTATTATTATTATTATTATTATTATTATTATTATTATTATTATCATCCACTGTGGGAGTCCATGCTAGAGCAACTCCATATGCAAGTAGAGTTTATGTGTATTAAACTGATAATGCCTAAGTCAGACATAACCAGCTTCTAGTGTGGTGGCAATGCCAATTTGCAGGCCAAGATAAGATTATTTTTGGAAATTTACCGCTGGAATGATTCGGGTCCATAACCGACGCAGTGATTAAAGTGGTAAATCCAAAAGTAGCCCCAGGCTTGCAAATGGACTTCAATAAGCAAAGATTGCACTTTTATTGATAAGTCCTAACAATTTAAGTTTTAGGGCACCATATGTATCTAATAAAATGTTGTCATATGTTCTAAATCTATAGAAATAATCAAGAGTTTTGAATTATATGCAATTGATATTTATAGACCTTAATTGTTTTATTATTATTATTATTATTATTATTATTATTATTATTATTATTATTATTATTGAGCAGAGTAAATGTACTCTTAGAAGCAACGTTTAAGACTCTGTCTAATTTTCTGACAGGGACAACCCCACCACCCCCACCGACTCCCCCAGCCACCCCATTCTAGAACCTCGACCGGGTGTGATTGACCCTGAAACACGTACCCCTCTTAGCTCAATTCTGTTTATCAATATGTGCATATCACACAGTGAAAATAAATTGTGACGTGACAGTATAAATGGTGAGAGAGAGAGAGAGAGAGAGAGAGAGAGAGAGCGAGAGAGAGAGAGAGAGAGCGGAAAAACTAAACCTTTAGAAGTGAACTCGGGAAAAATGATCGCATCATCGCGTGACTATCAAGGTTACTACAAAACAGCCACAGCAATAAACAGATCGACTAGAGCTATACATGTCATTAATTACATCCGATTTTCATGCGCTTGCCACTGGTATATCCGAGGCATTTTACATTATTTCACGAAAACAGTGTTATATTATATGTATACTGCCTAAAATATACTAGAATCTCGACGAATTGTTCCCAACTATTATCTCTTGCCACTGTCGCTAGGCATACACGTATCCATCACTTGTGTATAAATTTACACTAATTCAAGCGGCGTCGCTTCGTGCTGAAATGTTGGTCATATCGCCGAAATGTAGATAGAACGACGATTTTGATTGAGTCTCGCAATTTAGTAACGACACACATTGATTGGCTAAAAACGGTGCGCAGCAAACATGTGTGCCATGATTTTTGCTAGTTATGTGGCAGAGGGTCTGTCTGGCATTACGACGTCACGGAGGATTAACCCTCAGCCGTGGGCAGAATAGGGATTAATGTGCACACACGGACAGTGGTGAGAAAAATAAAATATATATGAAGGAATCCATAATACTGAATACTAATATATTGAATGGGAAGAATCGACTACCTGAATTCTATCTATTACTGTTATAAAACGCATGTAAGTCACTTACACTACTAAATTATGTTGTTTTAGTAAATTGAAAATTAAACAGCCAGACATTCCATGATTCAATATGTGTTAACATTTCAGCATTATGTATCCATGGTCACGAACGTCTCCATCACTAAGAAGACATACTATAGCTCATTATTCACGCAATATTTGACAAAGAAATTAGCTCATTCACCTTAAGATCATTTTGTAGAGTTTGCACATCTTCTATTGAAAGACTTTGTAGTCCAGTATTGGTATTTTCTAGTCCATTCATACTACGACCAACTCAATTGACATTTACTTACATACCTCTGGAAAAAGGACAACAGCCCTAACAAGTACTTTTCTTCGGAATTGTTCAAATTGCATTAGTTAGGGAATTATTATGTACCTTAATGGCTAGAACGGCCTACACAGTGGTGTAGATTGATAGCTCGCGATGACCAGTTTTGACATTTTCTTCTGCAATGATTGGCCACTGGAACGTAGCTGAGGAGTACGCTTGATATAGGTGTTACAGATATTTAAATGGTAGATGTACAGCTTCTTGGACAAATAGTCCAGAACCTTTACTGCAACAAGTGAAATAGGATTCGGTTGTTCGGCATTATCAACATGCACACCACTGCATGTAGTAGCACAAGAGACGATACTGGGTCGTTACAATCTGGGTATTTTGTTGGAAACAAAGGAGGTAATTATTTTCCATCAGACAACTGTATTGCCTTGCCTTTCGTACATTTCTACCGTAATTAATTGATAGATCGTTTTCTAGCTATGTCCAGAGCATTTTACTCTAGGATTACTGTATTCTGCAGCTGTAGTAGCATAATCATCCTACAGCTGCGATCAGTCCTTCTTCGTGTATGCCTGGTGTCTTATCCTTAGCCATAAACCGTAGCTTCCACAGGTCTGTTCTTGACTTGAGTGCACCGAGTCCTACTTTCTTGAGGTTACGCGGTAGCATGCTTAACAGATTTATGCAATGCCGTCCTATCCTGGTTTTGTATATGCTGACTCCGAGTAGGGCAAATTCCAAGGCTCTCTGTGCTTGTGTCTCTTCTGGTATCTTTAACACGTGGTCAAACATGGGCCAGCTTTGCTGGGCGACCTTTACAGACAGCGGCAACGTATTATACATCGTGTATAGTGCATCGTTGGAAATTATGCTGTCTGGCCATCGGTGTCCAGTGATGGTGCGTAGGTGTTTGCGGTGGCAGGCATCGAGTTTGTCTAGAGCTGCCTTTGGAGCTGCCCAGCGTGTACAGTTATACAGCATCAAGGACACGCAGGTTGCATTGTATACACGTAGCCTTTTAATCAAGGGCATCTTTGATCTACGAATCCATAGCGTCCAGAAGTACTAGAAATCCATGCTCACCATGACGCAGCGTGCAGCAATGTCAGCAGTACTGCAACTTAGTGAGCCCAGGCTTTTACTTTTCCTCCATGGTTCACCGCCACAAAGTGGATCGTCATTTTCTTTAGTTTCAGGCTTTATAGATAGGTATGTGGGTGAACTCTGTTTTGGATTCATTCATAAAGAGATTTAAATTTGTTAGTTTGCTTGCAGCTATTGCAAGAAGTTCGCCAATGGGTTTCTTTTCCTCATCTATTAAGTCCACATCATCGGCATATTCCTTTTCTAATGGCATACCCAGTATTGATACGAGGGGTGGGGGCGTGGTGGTTGGGGTGGGGGGAATTAGGCGGCGGCGGATGATGGGGGTGGGGTGGGGGCGGTCTTGTGGAACTTTGCCGTACGGATTTCAATGCGGCAGCAAGGTAACAGGCGAAAAGCACCGGCGATAGACCATCTCCCCGTGGGTAGCCGATTGATGTCTCAAACTCCGCATACTTCATTGACTTGACTCGTACTCTCAGCTTGGTGTCTGTACGCATTTCTCTGCTTTCTTTTTAAACGTAATGGAATCGGTTTGAAACTTTGGAATCTGGATTCCCAGGATCTAAATTTCAATACAGCTATATTGGTGAATATTTTGAAACTATTTTGACTTTGCGTTGTTCCTGCATATGACAGCACTAGTCCCAAGTAAAATTCGTTTCAGAATATTCAACAGAATGTTTCAGAAATTGGAAAGTCATCGCAGACATAGAATTCGCACACCTCGTGGGAGACATTTTGATTTTCGTCAGATCTCGAGATTGTCTTGCGCGCCCTTCCGCATATAGTGCTCTTCTGCACACACTGCCATCAAAGAAAGCCATACACCGTGGTGTGAATCAGTTATTCCTGGAGCCATCGTCAATGGATGAATCAACATGTGTTGGCTATGCCTAGTCCATCTCTGGCTAAGCGCCACCAACGCTGTGCCCGTGTTAGGACCAATCAAACACTGAACTGCCAGAATCTCTATTTCCAGAAAAGTATACAGGTATGCTCTTGCATATTTTGAACCTAATTTGAATGTCACATTCAACGCATATTGAAATTAGTATTGAATTATTCAACAGAATATTCAACATTCGAAATATTCAACAGAATGGTCAGTAAGTAGTAACGTTACATTGATATTATATCGTATATTGACAGGCATTTAAATGCCCATGACGGACTTAGCGACGCCATTCATTGTTCATTTCGATAGTGACATCAGCATACATGTGACGCAATTGATTATGATGTCACATCCTTGATCGACAGATTCATCAATTCTACACTTGCTGCCATATTTCTCACCAAAGAGGCTAGAACATATCTACAATTCTTCATGTAGTTCACATTCTACCAGTCCCCGTGATAAGGTCGCCTAAACATCCAGACACTCTTGGAATTAATTTAGTATCGATACCTTTATTATTACATACACATGTGCAGCGGACCTTAAAGTATGCCCATATCTTTCATTAGGCCAAACCACATTGTGTACATGTAAGTCTCCAAAATAACAACCGACCTTATATGGTCTCTATGCCTGTACATTGTTTATAACCATGTGCGTGCCTTCCATGGATGTGTTGTATCAGTCTCTGTTGCTTTCGTACACTGTTTGGAGGAGATATATGAGAAGTTAAGCAAGATGTAACCCTAAAGTCTGACATTGGTTCTCAATATCACTCTCATTGCCAGGAAACTGGATTTAATAATTATTTCAACTACGGAAATTAGAAAGCCTGTACTTGTGTATATCTAACACCCCCAGTTGAGTGTGCACACGCTACTTCATTTCTTTATGGTTAGGGGAATGCGTATATCACGGAAGTCATGTGCATGTGAAAGGAGTATTGACAGGTCCATTTGGAATCGATGTTGTTGAATGCTGTTAGTCTATATTGCAGCAATAGTTTTCAAATTAGTTTTAAAGAGAAAAGCTAATTTTTAGTTTACAACGAAGCTCCTCTAAGTTGGAAGATCTTAAAGTCTCGCGTTTGCTTTCATTTGCTATTTTGTTAATGCGTTGTCTCCAAGTATCTCAAACGGCATGATTATTTATGATGTGTAATAGTGTCGCAACAGTCACATAACTGAATAATTGCATTACAGGGTGTGGCATAATAATGTGTAGGTTTCAGAATAATAGACCATAAATAGATAACTGCCGAATTAGCGTTGTTGATGCATTCAGCTTACCCGTTCATGTTAGCAAGCACACCTCAATATTCAAGATTCAAGAATCAAGATTCTTTACTTCCATATAGGTAAATAATTTAACAATTCAATGCAGGCATCCACCAAAGGCAATGCCTGTGCTCCGGTTGACCCTTGACATATAACAAAAATGTATAATAGTACCTTACATATACCAGTTATATGCATGTACATGGATATTTTATATTGCAAGTGGCATAGCGTACGATACGATACATGTGTAAATTGTATTTACATTTAAACAAATTACACATGGATATACATATACGCATATTCGCTGTGCAATGGTTAGCATATTCCCCATTTGTAACACTGCTTATACAAAACTAACATCATATGACACAATTACGAATACTTCTTTTGATCACATTGGGTACAGTGCTACTGTGATGTAATGTGGCCATGCCAACAGCACTTGTTAGTGACACTATTTTACCATGGGAATCGTTTACAAAGGAGAAGGGCGCACAGCATGCCCTCTAGCCTGATATTTACAATAATACGCGAGATACTTGGCCGTCGTAAGCAAAACTACGATTTATTGAGGAAAGAGACTGATGGCGTCCGCCATCCTGGAGACTATCCACATTGAGCATTCTGATGTCACTCGATTAAGTTTTCTGAGAGCTATCCCAATGCTACAAAAGGAATCTCAATTTCTGCTTGTTCTGTTTGCAGACAGCCATACCCAGAGAATGGCTTCATCCAGCTATAATGTGTAATCAGAACTGGCGTTGGCTGGCTGCGTCAATAGATCATCCGAATCTTGGGGTCAGACAGTCGCCTGTTGCGGTGGTAATTAAACTGGGAATTAGTTGTATACACAGCCGGCAATATCCTATCCTAGCCAAGGCCAACCGTGGCGACTGAATGGCGTGACCATATCACGCAGACACGTCTAATCTTGGCATGAATTCTGCGGAAATCAGTTTCAATGCATCAGCCACGGGTTGGGCTACAATACATACGGAAACGATGTTGCTATATAATACATTATGTGTATTATATTTTGGAAATAATATGATTAAAGGTAAAACGTATTAGCTGAGACAGCAGGCTCTTTCAAACATGCATTTTGAGGATTTTCATTCATATATCTGTGATTCCTGTCACCGTGACTCCGTGATCATCTCGTTGCAAAATGGCGTGGCCGATTTGAGAAATCACTGCGACTCCGAATACGGCTCCAAATGATATAAAACAGAAAAAGTCCAATTCCCAGATGCGTAGGCTAAGTAAGTGCATTTGGTCAGATTATGTAAACAATCTCACGCAATCTTCATTATTTAAATAGAGAGGTCATTTATTAGCAGAAACTGTAGACGAAGCGGCCTGTAGACACAGTATGTTAATGATATCTTTGGCACGCACTGACGCCTCACACTCGTCGCGATAAAGATGGTCAATTGCTTATTATCTGGGATTACATACTATATAATATCGACATAGTTGCAATGCAAGAGATAATGTTTCCATCAGCGGAAGCATCTCTCGTCAGTTACTGTATTTATACATCCTAAACTGAAGTTGTCGCTAATAGATCTAGTGGATGCAGAGCCGAATTGAGACCCGGGATAACGGGGCGGTTGTGTGGTGGTGGGGAGGTGTGAGGGTGGGTGGATGGTGGTGGTGGCTCCCAAATCAAAATCAATTATCGCATTTTACCTATTTGAATTTTCAATCGCAGTAGTATGTCTCAGGTGTACAGTCGTGATTTGTGTATGCTGTTGAATACTGTTTTAAACTATTAGGCCTGGAAGCGGGTGCAGCCGTAGGCATCAACAGCTTCCAGTCAATTTATTTCCAAAATATTCACGTGTATTTTGATATATCAGTGCCGAATTTATTATATTTGTAGCAGCAGCCATTCCCTCCTAGAAGCATTAAGGGGTTCCCAGAACTAGTTAATCATGGGCCACCAATAGGCTTACTCGTGCTCGGGCTGCATGACGTTGCCGATGCCGATGCCGGAAAAAGCTGGTCAAGCAATGCATTTTACTAGTATTACAGTATAAATGTCTCTGTTCACTGAGGAAAGGTTCTCATGCAATTCAATTCTTACAGAAAATCGATTAGATACAGCATATTATCTGAAGTAAGCGGTGATTGCTTGTGGTGAAAGTTGGAACAAATCCGTCCTTTATATTTGGTAAAATGATTGAAAAGCCATCACCAAATCCATGCAACATGTTTTGCATGCTGCGTATCCCTGGCTAGAAATGATATCCAATGCATAATTGCTGAATTTGAATGTATACTTAGGTCGATTTCTCTACGGTTGCAGTGAAACATTTATATGCATATTTTTCTGAGAGTAGAGCAATGCAGTCATGCTTAGTGCATGGTGTAATTTGGTCCCATTAGCATAGTCACACACATTGTTTGCCCTTCCTTCTCTCACTCGCTCTCTCTCTCTCACTCTCTCTCTCTCTCTCTCTCTCTCTCTCTTTCTTTCTCTCTCTCTCTCTCTCTCTCTCTCTCTCCCTCCGTGACTCTCTCTCGATCCCCAACCCCATCTCTTTCTTGCTATCTCTTCCCCTCCTACCTCGTCACACACACAGACACACACACGCGCGCGCGCGCACACGCACACGCACACGCACGCACCCACGCACCCACGCGCCCACGCGTCCACGAGTCCACGCACGCACGCACACTTAAACACGCACGAATGCACACGCACGGGCACGCATACATTCACACACTCACGGTTGGTATTAACATGGTGATACATGAGGAACAAGAGTGTATGTTTTGAAAATGGCGTTTGGGAAATGTGATTTACTTATCATCGGCATATTTAGTCGGCATATCTCGTTTGATCAGATGGACTTGTATCCAAACCATATATGAAAGTAAATAAATGGGTCTCTAATATTGCTCGCTATATGTTCATCAATCAGTGTATTACGTTGTGAATAATCGATGTTGTGAATAAAACTCCAGTTCGTTGGACTCAGTACATACATAGTGTTGATTTGCTTTTGTAGACGATTCCATACATATATGACAATGGATGAATCCCGTTTTAGCTAGACATACATTTCGTACAACTTAACATACTATTCAAGGTTTAAAAAGGACTATCTGTGTAAATTAAGATTGCGGATTGTGACACTGGAGTGTGACCTGTTTGTGACATAATTGAGTATGCCGTCATATACTTGACTGGTAGACTGTATTCCTCTATTGTCTTAGATACAAGTATTCCTCAAGACATAGTAAAACTAGAAAAGTGACTGGCTGTTGCATATTGGAACATTAAGCAATGCACAGACTACTTAATGATTCGAATCATTAAATATGATCCAACAGAGCACTGTGAAAAGTATATCATTATATAATAGGTATGCAGAGGCAAGCGTATCTGCTGGGACGAGTTAGAGCGATGTGCTTTTCCTATTGCAATGGTAATCTACGTCACCCGGTGAATATACTTGCAATGTGCCTGTCTGGTTAATGATTGCGGTATTAGTTATGCAATTCATACAAATTGTATCGATGTATCACGCATATGTATGTATGATTACTATATTCTGCGGCTGTAGTAGTAAAAGCATCATGCATCTGCACGTGGTCCTTCTTCGCTTTTGCGCACAGTGTCTTGTCGTCAGCCGACATTCTTCGCTTGCTCGTGCTAATTCTTGATTTGAATGTACTGCGTACTACATTCTTGAGGTCACATCGCAGCACGCTCAGCAGGTGTATGCGATGACGTCCTCTCCTGGCCTTGTATTTGCCGGCTCCCAGTAGGGCGAATTACAAGGCTGTCTGTGCTGTTGTGTCTTTTGGCATTCTTAGCACATGGCCAAACACGAAACAATTTTTGCTGGGAGATATTGTTGTGGAATTCTACCGCAGGCAGTTCAATGCAGCAGCGAGGTAACCGTTAAAAGGCACAGGGGATAGACCGGAAAATGGCATGGCACCGCGTTTCCATTGTCTCTATGTATGTGCACTGCCTATTTGATTCTATCTTTGGAGGGCTATGATGTTCTAAGACACCAACACACGTTTATTCTGGCCGATCTTTTCAAGAGTTTTCGGAGTATGCATACATTGTACAATTAATTAATTACCATAACAAAAGTGTGTAAGTAAGACATTAGTGTACATAATGTCCACACCTCAGCAGCAACTACTGAGATTATATCGGCATGCTTCGGATGTAAGGGATTTGGGAGCAGATCAGCTGTTGTGTTTTGCAAGAAGCATGAATTACATTCAGTATGCAGGTTCTGTGTACCAGACAAACTAAGTGTCCATCAAGAATTATATATATTTTATCATAACACAGCAATATTGATGAAAATTGTCCGTCGACGTTCTAATCACACTTTCGGAGATATCCGCTGACATTACTATGTCTTTGCATGAAATGATGTCATTTTCCATCTCAGCAATCAAGAACATCGATAGGAATGTACGCTTGGACAGCAATACGTACATAGATCTAATAAAGACATACTATTCTATTGAGTGGCGACAAAATATGGTATATATGTCTGGTAAATACCTCTTCAGAATAGCTTATCATGGTGTAAGATTCTAAGAAGCTGTACGATGAATACTGCCTTTATATGGGATACGAATCCTTTACTTCCATCGGATGTTTACCGGATAAAAAATCCCCCAGATGAGACACGTGACCGGAATCGCTGCATGACCGGTACTAATGAAGCAGTGGCTGTAGACATTATAGCGTTGACATAAGCACACACACAACACTGGTGGCCTGTCTGTTATCTTCGACAGACATGACCAGATTAGGTTTATCAGCGTAAAGTAGTGTATATGCTCGATGCATCATCAGGGAAGTTCGTCAGACTACACGGTTGTGATGACGTAAGATCGCCGTGAGGCATCCGGACGAGTATGCAAGCTTGTATTTTGTTTTTTATCATATAAGGATCCACTGCCAGGATATGTAATAGATATACATATTTATTATTACAGCAATTGTTACGTGCTTCTGAGTACGATTGATACGTATTAGAATAACTGTTCATTACATAATATGAACAAATTACCAACTTATCGTTTATACAATCGTTGCTAAAGGCCATTGCAGCAGTAACTTTAAAAACATCAAGTGTGATCAAAGTGCTACATGATTTTCAATCCAGTGGACACCACCAGTCTCTTAGCTCCTGCATTTGGAGCCCTGCTTACGCCGACCCAGTATCGCCTGTATTATTACCATCTTCTCAGATGTAAATATCAGGTCAGAGGGCGTGTTCTGTCTCCTTCCAATATGTCAATGGAGCCCTTGGTGCACTAGTGATACTAATAGCAGCTTCTGTCATGGCACCATTACATTACAGTAGCATTCAATGTGGATAATTCGTTACATACCACGGATTGAAGCTATCAGAATGATAAGTCAGCGATGATAGCACTTAATGGCCACTCTCTTGGTAAACATTGCATTGACAAACAAAAACTATCACGCACTTGGCATGTCATTTGCATAGCACAAGCCCGTGCAATACGCCTATGAATAACACTTACGGGTCCTGGAACACAAACACTACCTTTAACCTTGTCAACCATGGCATTTGCTATTTTATCTATGTTCAGGTGGTTAACTCAGCTCACGATATGGCAATTATACTATTATGGCAGGCGAAGATCTATCCTTAGCCATGCACAGTCTTAATCTCATGTATGGCTATTGTCATAACCATATTCCTAATCTCAAGTGTAATCACAACCGTAACCATGACCATAACCCAACCTCAGCATTAACCAACACACTAACTATTGTACTATTCTAAAGAGATACACGTTGGTCATATTACATCTCTATCGTCATAGCTAAATCTAATCGACGCCGTTATCCTATGTTACGCCTCAAGCGATCTCTATTGTTAAATGACCTTAGAACCCATATGGTTATCGTCATTATAATTATGCGTATAGCGTTGGCACCTATTTTGTCATTGCTGAGTAATGTGTGGAGCTACACGACATACAAAGAGAAATATAACCGCCTTAGCGTAGTTACTGGATGTGTATCCTGACACCAACAGTAATAACTGTCACAGGATCGGGAGAATCAAGCGTTAATATGGTAGCTCTGCTCATTGACAACATACTCTTGCAGAGAAACGATTTGCGAACGGCCATCCAATACAGCAAGATAGACACGTTCATGCACGATGGCAAAACAATCACGAAAGCATCATGTGAAGATCAAACACTGCTATCACTTTCGTTGCGAAATGAAAATACTGCCTGCACGTTGTTCTCGGGATATGTGTCATTGAATGAGCATTCGCCATGCTTTAACACATATTGATCTGGTGGTGAACATAACATGGAATCATAAGAGGGGCGGATCCCAGGTCATCTGCCGGGGGTAGTGTGGGGTGGGTGGGGGGGCGTTTACCCAACATTTCATGGGAGTTAACTCTTGAGAATGGGTGCACTCCGCTACCGGCAGGTAAGTAAAACAATTTGCAGACATGCTCGGGGTGGGAACGTTTCCCCCAGCTGACCCCCACCCCCGCACCTGGACCCGCCACTGCATAACCACACATATCAGATAGACAGATAATAGTCTGATCAATAAATATAGGTTTAACTATGTGAACGCAGTGGAAATAGTTGCTACAAATGCAGGTGTATTACCAAGCTTATTAAAATCACAAATGCTATCTAGATTAGAGGCAAAGCAATTATGTTCATCTGGATGCGGGTCTGTCAAACACAACAGAACATCAACAATAGAAATATAACGAAACACTTATCACCAAATATTGTTGAATATTAGGAAAGATTGTATTTTATTGACTGATGAGAGGATTCAAAGTGCCTGGTAGTAGCTTTCAAAATGTCCTGCTAATAGAGGAATCCGGGTTCAGTTATGCCCCGCACATCTATAACTAAGCGCCATCCAGTAGTTGTCCATTTTGGGATTGAACGTCCCTGAACTCCATTAATCTCAAATCCCAGACAACTATACAGGTAAGCTGTTGAATATTTTAAAACTAATTTAACTGGGTGCAGTTGCTGCCTATAGCAGCAACATCGCACAGTCAAATTATTTTCAAAATATTCAACAGCATATTTATTAATATATTATTATAGCAAAGACATAAATTACGTACAAATTGACGGACTAGTAAGTGTTTATGACGGACTAAATGTGATTCTGACGTCAGCCACCGCGTGACGTTATTGAGTATGACAGCATGTGATATGTCTTGCTGCTAATTTGATTGCACGTTGTTGTTGTGAATGGCAGCAAGAATGGCGAGCCATACTATAATCAGCATATCCAAGCGTGTGGCTCGAGTGTGAGACCGTGGTATGGTAGAAAGCGATAAATATAAATGGCATACTATAACTTATGCATTCCTGTCGCATCACAATGTTACCGCAGTGGCACTGACGGAATGCTGTCCATACAAAGGTCACTAATTGCAATAGCCATATAAGGGAATTTAGTTTTTTTAAATTAGCGTAGCGCCTGGCTTTCCTACCTGAGAAGGAAGGCATTACACAGCTTTAATTCGATTACCATAGATTTAGCACAATGTCTCAGAGGCAATTCCCTCCCAAGCAGTCCTCAAATGCATTATCACATATGTGTTGGGAGTATAGGTTTCCAAAGTATCCATTCATCATCTGACCTAGTATGTCGTCATAATCAGCTCCGCGCGTGTGTGATGACGTCACAATCATTACGTCACAAAGGGTTCCATATAGACAGTCATCAAATCTCAAAGAGTCTGACACGTTGCATAAATTGTATGTCTTTGTAATTCTTTGCTATTTAATAGATATGCTGTTGGATGATTTGAGGCTGGTTTGACTGGTCGCTGTTGCTGCCTTAGGCAGCACCGGCGCCCAGTCAACTTAGCTTCAAGATACCCAACAGCTCATCTGTATAGCTTTCTGGAAATCGATAATCAGGCATAATCTATTGTATAGTGTACATATTTTGACTTTAGGGATAATCAATGCATTTATTAATTTATTGTTTATGAACCTATATAATAGCTGACCGTCATTGTAGGTTTATACTCTGTACACTCAAGGGCATATGGCCTAATGTGGAATCAATAAATCAAATCTATGTTACAGTGATACCGTCTAAGAGATTGGCGCTTTCGAGACCACCCTTGCCCGTCGACTCCACTGATTTGATTAAATCGCGATTACTAACGGATACGGTGAATGTGTCTAGCTTATTTATAGTTATCTTCGAAATATGTAATGGTAATTCGAACATCACATGCAGGACTATTTGTCACATTATTATTCTATCCATGAAGTTTCGTGATACCATTGCGATGGCAGGATGTGTTCTTTGTTGTAATAATTAAAATAACACATTCGTAGAGGGTGTAAACTAAATGTTTTATGTAAATTCTTCTTATCTCGACCAAATTGCGTTGTGTTAACAATAGACGATGCTGATTAATAAAAGATGTATTTAAACCTATATGACTAAAAAAGTATAGGTGTAAACTAACCAATGCCATCATTATCTGCTTTAGGTTCCACATTCGAACTTATATTTGACCATAATATTTCAATTGTAAGCAAATTCTGTGTGAGCTTGAATTGGTACATTACGCTCGGTTTGTAACTGAGTTGACCATTGTATTTCAATTATAAGTGATTACTGAAAGAGATAGAATTGGTTCATCAAGCTTCGTTTGTAACTGAGACTACTCCTCGTGCATGGCGTTATTCAATTGAACATTAGGATTGTTGTATCTGAGTTTGAATGGATGTTGTGCGTATGTTCTGATATTCCATTTAGTCTGAATGGCGCGATTGCTTCACCTATTCGTATCTAATCACCGGCCGGCCGCCCATCACACCAGCCATACGAATGTGGTCATCATATTATTAAGCACGCCCCTAAATTCATCGACAGTTATCTGATGTACACGACGTGTTAACTTTAAGCACTCACATATTTATTGAACAGCATGCAATGCCATAGTTGGCAACATGTACCAATGGACCTTTCCATTTTTTAGCTATGCCCTGCCCATCACTAGCTAATCTCCACCCACACCTCGTCGTGTTTGGATTGATCGATCCCCGAATGCCCTAGCTATCAACTTCCTGAAAACTATACAGGGAAGCTGTTGAATATTTTGTAACTAATTAGACTGAGTGCTGTTGCTGCCATACGCAGCGACAGCGCCCAGTTAAATTAGTTTCAAAATATTCAACATAATATGTATTAAATAGTAAAAGCAAACAATTTGTACAACAGCCCATAGACCGTCATCAAATATGCGTTCGTGACGTACTTATCGACGTCATTCATGACGTCATTCATTATGATGTCATTGTACACGCCACGCAGCTCATTATAACGTCATATGATGGCTGGGTATTCTGGAAAGGTGAATTGCTATACCCACACAATGCACCAATGGGCCTTTCCAGTTTTAGCTATGCCCCACCTATCCCTAGCTATGCTTCACCCACACTCCATCTATGTTGGGATCGGCGGATTCTGGAACGGCCTGAATATCAATTTCCCCAAAACTATACAGCTAACTAAACAATATTTCGAAACTAATTTGATTGGGTTCAGTTGCTGGCCAAGTTTATTAAATAGCAAAGACAACAACGGTTAGTACGTCTTCAAATATGCGTCATGGCATACGTGCCTACGACATGCATGCCGTAATTGAATATGACGCCGTCCGACATGGCACGTAGTTGATTATGACGTCATATGATAGATGGATACATTGGAAACAGTACATTGATATCTCTATGCTAATGACATTACCTGCGTACAACATGAGATTCTCGGGTAACATATGGTATATATTAAACCAAGAAGCACTACCACACATTATAATGGACAGATACCAAGATGGTGTTATTTGGCATCATTATATTACCATTATCGAGTAACAGTAACTAGTTTGGCATGGCCGGTGACCAGTCAACGTTAATTACCATATTCTAAATTTGCATCCGAATCTACCATATAGTTTAAAATTGTGCCTGACGTTAGAGTGCGGCAATGTATGCATTACAACTAAGCAAATCCACATCCAGAAAACCGATGACAATCACAATCAACATTTAAAGGAAAGGGTCAAAGAACTAACAAATGCTCTTGAATGATAGCCTTATATAATA
>CM067360.1:93334488-93360710 GCA_034401795.1 Chaetoderma sp. LZ-2023a | reverse complement strand
CGCATGACACGTGTGTTGTTTAACTATGTGAACGCAGTGGAAATAGTTGCTACAAATGCAGGTGTATTACCAAGCTTATTAAAATCACAAATGCTATCTAGATTAGAGGCAAAGCAATTATGTTCATCTGGATGCGGGTCTGTCAAACACAACAGAACATCAACAATAGAAATATAACGAAACACTTATCACCAAATATTGTTGAATATTAGGAAAGATTGTATTTTATTGACTGATGAGAGGATTCAAAGTGCCTGGTAGTAGCTTTCAAAATGTCCTGCTAATAGAGTAATCCAGGTTCAGTTATGCCCCGCACATCTATAACTAAGCGCCATCCAGTAGTTGTCCATTTTGGGATTGAACGTCCCTGAACTCCATTAATCTCAAATCCCAGACAACTATACAGGTAAGCTGTTGAATATTTTAAAACTAATTTAACTGGGTGCAGTTGCTGCCTATAGCAGCAACATCGCACAGTCAAATTATTTTCAAAATATTCAACAGCATATTTATTAATATATTATTATAGCAAAGACATAAATTACGTACAAATTGACGGACTAGTAAGTGTTTATGACGGACTAAATGTGATTCTGACGTCAGCCACCGCGTGACGTTATTGAGTATGACAGCATGTGATATGTCTTGCTGCTAATTTGATTGCACGTTGTTGTTGTGAATGGCAGCAAGAATGGCGAGCCATACTATAATCAGCATATCCAAGCGTGTGGCTCGAGTGTGAGACCGTGGTATGGTAGAAAGCGATAAATATAAATGGCATACTATAACTTATGCATTCCTGTCGCATCACAATGTTACCGCAGTGGCACTGACGGAATGCTGTCCATACAAAGGTCACTAATTGCAATAGCCATATAAGGGAATTTAGTTTTTTTAAATTAGCGTAGCGCCTGGCTTTCCTACCTGAGAAGGAAGGCATTACACAGCTTTAATTCGATTACCATAGATTTAGCACAATGTCTCAGAGGCAATTCCCTCCCAAGCAGTCCTCAAATGCATTATCACATATGTGTTGGGAGTATAGGTTTCCAAAGTATCCATTCATCATCTGACCTAGTATGTCGTCATAATCAGCTCCGCGCGTGTGTGATGACGTCACAATCATTACGTCACAAAGGGTTCCATATAGACAGTCATCAAATCTCAAAGAGTCTGACACGTTGCATAAATTGTATGTCTTTGTAATTCTTTGCTATTTAATAGATATGCTGTTGGATGATTTGAGGCTGGTTTGACTGGTCGCTGTTGCTGCCTTAGGCAGCACCGGCGCCCAGTCAACTTAGCTTCAAGATACCCAACAGCTCATCTGTATAGCTTTCTGGAAATCGATAATCAGGCATAATCTATTGTATAGTGTACATATTTTGACTTTAGGGATAATCAATGCATTTATTAATTTATTGTTTATGAACCTATATAATAGCTGACCGTCATTGTAGGTTTATACTCTGTACACTCAAGGGCATATGGCCTAATGTGGAATCAATAAATCAAATCTATGTTACAGTGATACCGTCTAAGAGATTGGCGCTTTCGAGACCACCCTTGCCCGTCGACTCCACTGATTTGATTAAATCGCGATTACTAACGGATACGGTGAATGTGTCTAGCTTATTTATAGTTATCTTCGAAATATGTAATGGTAATTCGAACATCACATGCAGGACTATTTGTCACATTATTATTCTATCCATGAAGTTTCGTGATACCATTGCGATGGCAGGATGTGTTCTTTGTTGTAATAATTAAAATAACACATTCGTAGAGGGTGTAAACTAAATGTTTTATGTAAATTCTTCTTATCTCGACCAAATTGCGTTGTGTTAACAATAGACGATGCTGATTAATAAAAGATGTATTTAAACCTATATGACTAAAAAAGTATAGGTGTAAACTAACCAATGCCATCATTATCTGCTTTAGGTTCCACATTCGAACTTATATTTGACCATAATATTTCAATTGTAAGCAAATTCTGTGTGAGCTTGAATTGGTACATTACGCTCGGTTTGTAACTGAGTTGACCATTGTATTTCAATTATAAGTGATTACTGAAAGAGATAGAATTGGTTCATCAAGCTTCGTTTGTAACTGAGACTACTCCTCGTGCATGGCGTTATTCAATTGAACATTAGGATTGTTGTATCTGAGTTTGAATGGATGTTGTGCGTATGTTCTGATATTCCATTTAGTCTGAATGGCGCGATTGCTTCACCTATTCGTATCTAATCACCGGCCGGCCGCCCATCACACCAGCCATACGAATGTGGTCATCATATTATTAAGCACGCCCCTAAATTCATCGACAGTTATCTGATGTACACGACGTGTTAACTTTAAGCACTCACATATTTATTGAACAGCATGCAATGCCATAGTTGGCAACATGTACCAATGGACCTTTCCATTTTTTAGCTATGCCCTGCCCATCACTAGCTAATCTCCACCCACACCTCGTCGTGTTTGGATTGATCGATCCCCGAATGCCCTAGCTATCAACTTCCTGAAAACTATACAGGGAAGCTGTTGAATATTTTGTAACTAATTAGACTGAGTGCTGTTGCTGCCATACGCAGCGACAGCGCCCAGTTAAATTAGTTTCAAAATATTCAACATAATATGTATTAAATAGTAAAAGCAAACAATTTGTACAACAGCCCATAGACCGTCATCAAATATGCGTTCGTGACGTACTTATCGACGTCATTCATGACGTCATTCATTATGATGTCATTGTACACGCCACGCAGCTCATTATAACGTCATATGATGGCTGGGTATTCTGGAAAGGTGAATTGCTATACCCACACAATGCACCAATGGGCCTTTCCAGTTTTAGCTATGCCCCACCTATCCCTAGCTATGCTTCACCCACACTCCATCTATGTTGGGATCGGCGGATTCTGGAACGGCCTGAATATCAATTTCCCCAAAACTATACAGCTAACTAAACAATATTTCGAAACTAATTTGATTGGGTTCAGTTGCTGGCCAAGTTTATTAAATAGCAAAGACAACAACGGTTAGTACGTCTTCAAATATGCGTCATGGCATACGTGCCTACGACATGCATGCCGTAATTGAATATGACGCCGTCCGACATGGCACGTAGTTGATTATGACGTCATATGATAGATGGATACATTGGAAACAGTACATTGATATCTCTATGCTAATGACATTACCTGCGTACAACATGAGATTCTCGGGTAACATATGGTATATATTAAACCAAGAAGCACTACCACACATTATAATGGACAGATACCAAGATGGTGTTATTTGGCATCATTATATTACCATTATCGAGTAACAGTAACTAGTTTGGCATGGCCGGTGACCAGTCAACGTTAATTACCATATTCTAAATTTGCATCCGAATCTACCATATAGTTTAAAATTGTGCCTGACGTTAGAGTGCGGCAATGTATGCATTACAACTAAGCAAATCCACATCCAGAAAACCGATGACAATCACAATCAACATTTAAAGGAAAGGGTCAAAGAACTAACAAATGCTCTTGAATGATAGCCTTATATAATACCCACCAGTGAAAAACTGAAACAAATCAGAATAATTAGGAAAAACAGCTAAATACCATATATGGCATTCTGGCTGAATCCAATTAGTGACGAAGTTGGACCCATGCGCTCGGGTGTATGCTGCACAAATAAATAATACCCGATATAGGCTAAGCTGATTAGCCACTACGTCCTACAGATAAAGTACTGTCTAGTGTTATAGTAAGTTGACTGAAACCCGTTGCTTCCAGAGACAGGGTTTACATTCAGGCACACGAATGCCAAAATATGCAGTAGGCGTCATATGTCTACCTTGGAAAGCATCAGTGTATTTTGAAATAATTTTGACTGAAACGTGTTGCTTCCACCAGAAAAAGTGACTTTCAAATATAGCGTTTTCAAAAGGAGCAATAGTGAACTAGCAGTAGCTAGTTAATATCTCTAACTCAACGTCTATAGAGAATACTATGCATACCGCTTACTAAACTATATCCATGTGCGCTCTCGCTATATGCAGGTAGCCGTGTGCGATATACCTGCACACACAGTTGACACACGGTGGAATGAGAAACACCAGCTTGGCCACTAATTGGTTCCAAGTTAAGCGCTCCTAGATTTAGTAAATGGTTTTGGCAACTAATTTCGATTCATTTCCATTTTCACCGATGGTAGTTTATTTAATATTGTATGAGATTACCAATAAACATTTGTTATTTCCATGTTCCGTTCCTTTAATAGTTTTCAGTCATTCGTAATATAATTGAGATGGTTGTTTAGGAAAGCGTGCTTGTATTTTATTTGGTGAGATTATCATTATTTGACTTCTTTGAAATGTTGGCTTTCGATTCAAATTACAATTGATGAATTCAGTCTATCACTCAAGCATATGATGTAATAGTATATTATGCCACATGTATGCTGACGTTTCAATCAATTGCGTAATGAACGGCATAGCTAAGTGCGTCAGCAACTTCTAAAAGTCCGGCCGGTAAAGGAATTCTGTATTTACTATTTAATACAAATTCTGTTAATGCTCGTGCAATGTGATACTTTTCTAATCGGTTGATAATCGTGATATGTGATCGGACGCATGGTGCATTGTGACTATGTTTATATTTGCGATATGAACAATTGTTTGCATATTTTATTAATTAAGCGCCACAAACGAACCACTGCTATGGATGAATCAACTTTTTGTCTATGCTCCGCCCATCTTCAGCTATATCACAGCGGAGAATTTCTGAATCGCAATTTCCAGAAAGCTATACAGGTAAGATGTTTAATATTTTGAATCTAAGTTTATTAGATGCTGTTGCCACAGATGGCAGCAACAAAGCCCCGTAAAATTAGTTTCAGAATACTAAACAACGTGTTCATTAAATAGTAAAGACAAACAATTCTTAAAAGCTGACGGACCTTTAAGCGTTTAAGACTAATTCGAATCATTCATGCAGTAATTGATCATAACACCTGTACACCCGTCACGTAGTTGATTCGGACGTCATATGAATTACTGAGAAGCTGGCCTCCTCCATTATGGCGCGCACACATGTGTTTCATTATACGGTGACTCAGTTCAGTTGAAACATAACATAATTGTAACTTCAGAGCCAGTGATGGTGTTTATAGGCGTACGTGTTTACAGCACGTGGAGGTTTACTATCAATAATGTATCTGCATTCCTAACTCTAGTTCATGGATCCAATCTGTAGCTTTGGAAGCATGCATTTAAGCTGAAGCCCTAGATTATATGCACGAAACTAGCTCATGTAAAACGTACCCCCACCCCACCCGCACCACTCAGCCACTCCCACCCCGTACGTCCACCCCACCCCCTATCTTGCAGCGGTACACCTAGAAGGGAATGTTTTCCTTGACGATCTTCTCCTTCGTCCGAAGCGGCCATTTTAGTTGAATATGTGCAAACGCCATTACTTGACATTCTATTGCGCTCGCTGTTGCGCAACACTCAATATAAAAGCATTCTACTAGAGCTATTGATAAGTAGTCACGGGACTCGCCGTCTGCCATTGTTCTAAACCACTTATGCGTGACAATGCGAATTAATGCATAATTAATTTGATTAATGTGTTTTTTAATTGGTTTTGACAGGCGTAATACGTAATGAGGTCGTGTAGGTCTTGTGTGCATCTGTGTGGTATTGTTCTGTTGCCAGAATGGTTGGTGTGTATATGTTAGGAGGTCAAGTGCAATTGTTCACTGGTCCGAATGATTGATGTTCACAGGTTGTGACGAGTTGATCAATACGAGAACAATGGCCAACAGCACGCACTTAATGTAATACTATTGGTGTAGGCTGTGCGTTATTGTTTTGGTATCGAACAATGCCCGTCATCATGGATGGATAATGATGTCCCATGCACCCTTGTCGTGTTTACTGTATTAATTCGGTGGGCGCTGCCCCCTCCCCCTCGTGGTTGAATTAAAAAGTAGAATATTTTGAAACTAAGCATAATTGTGGCGTCCTATTTCATTGAACTGGACTTTTGAACAATGGCATGAATGATGCAGGTGTGATGAATCCATCAATAGCGTTCATCACATGCTATTGAACATCTTATCTTGCACTTTTTGAAGAATTAGTGTTTATCCACATGAACAATGGTGACCATCTGCATGAACAATAGCACACAGCGGTCACTTATGAACACTAACATACAGTGCCCACTTATAAACAATAGCGTGCAGCAGACACTTATGAACAATAGCGGTCACCTGCATGAACAATAGCGTCCCAGTTGTTTAATTTTCAGAAAGACCTATCGATGTTGTATGTATAATATTATATAGATAATAATCATTTATCTATCGTATTTAAGGAGTGGCCTTTAAAGTGGCAGTCATTTAATTATTAAATTTTCAATAAATGTTGTTCAATTGTATACAGGTAGCTACACATTTATACACGCGACAACATGTGTATGTACCCGGACACAGTAATTTTCCTAGTTTTATTACCCTTTGTTTGGAAACTACACTGCTGATCGCTGTTTCATATCACAGACTATAAAATACATTAACTATACTGCATGAGCGCGTGCAGCTTGCCGTGGTGGAGTCGAGTGTTAGCACTTGATCATTTGAGTGCACTCGCATACATAAAACAGATGCTGGTGAACAAATGGCATGAAATAGATATTTGGCAAGATATTACAGTGTCCTCGCTGGGAGTAAATTTTTTTTTAAATTGATAATAATGCATGAACCCGCTCACTGGCTATTATTATTTACCACTAAAGATTAACACATTTTTAATTCATGGTGTTCATACCTTAACAGGAGTAAGTGCATTGTGGGGAGTTGGTAGGAGACCAAATGCCTTCACATGAACATTAGCAGCCGCAAATCTGTACATGCGACTACAAATCCGGACATGCGACCGCAACTACGCAACATGCATCTGCAAATCCACAACTAGCGGCTGCACATCTGCAACATGCGACCACAATGCGGCCGCATGTGGCCGCACATGTATGCATGCATTTTGGTGTATGGGCATATGCCATACACATGTTGCCGCATGTTTATAATAGAACAACATTTTTTGAAAATTTAATAATTAAATGACTGCCACTTTAAAGACATATATCTCCTTAAATTTGATAGCTACATGATTATTATCTATATAATATTATACATACAACATCGATATGTTTGACTATGTATTACCGATGTAACGCTGTACTTCGCTTTGATTTAAAAAAAATGTAATGTCTGGAAACACATTTTGTTCATGCAGGTGGCTGCTGGACGATATTGTTCATGCAGGTGCAAGTGTCAGCTGTGTGCTAATGTTCATAAGTGGCCGCTGTAGGCTATTGTTCATAAGTGACCACTGTATGCTATTGTTCATAACTGACAGCTGTGCGCTATTGTTCATCCTGGTGGTCACCATTGTTCATGCAGATAAACGATATTCTTCAAAAAGTGCAAGATAAAATGTTCAATAGCATGTGATGAATGCTATTGACGGATTCATTCACAGTCGAATCATACCGGCATCATTCATGCCATTATTGTGGCTCATGGGTTATTGTCGGGCCATTCAAGTATCTGGTGTCCACTCGGCGTGCCGCAAGTTCACGACGAATGATGATGCTGGTTAGCTTCCGATCTCGGGGTAATTACTGCTCTACGGGTAACAAAGACCAGCTCCTAAGGCCGGTGGAACTCAATCAATCCAGTGGGGCTGTGCGACCATCGCCGCGAACATTAAGCACAATAGTCTCATCCCAAGAGTTTGTGTCACCAGTATGCCTGTCCATAGCAATTTCGTGATCTATGGACTTACAAGATTTGATTGGTGACCTAATTAAAATAAGTCCATACAATAGTTTTACCTAAACAGGCCGTCAAGTATGCTAGATAAAAATGATGAGTATACGAAAATACAAGACATAGAGACAGCCTGATGAAACTTTAAATGTGGGGCTCCCGGAGGTACCACACAGACTCATAGGTCTGCAGGGGTATCCCCGCAAGGGAGGCTCCCATACACGAGATTTAACTAATTAACTTAATATAAGCTATTATACTTCTAAACTGAAAGGAAAGAAAATTATCTTTTGTAGTGTCGGAAAATCATGTGCCTCACGCGGGCACTACTCCTAGTGCTAGTAGTTTGGGTGAGGAGAATTATCCTTGCATGGACCGTCATCACTGAATCCTTGCGAGAGGCAAGTGCCTCGCGTGCGCCTCCGTCACAGGAAAATGTCGCCATGGCTTAACACGGGAGAAGAGTAGTGGCCGAAAGGGGCCCACTCTAATACTTAACAAAAATGCTGTAAAGAAAATACCATACCTAGTGAAACTATGACTATAAGGTTGCGTCTTGTGTTACATGACGACGGGATGAGCGATTCCTGAAGGATTCCTCCGTCACTGTCTTATGTAATTCTCAGTATGCTGAATTAGTAGTTGCCGATTTTATTTATGCGAGCCTTCTTCTATGCCTAACCTCATATTTAGTTTTTTTAGACAAGAATTATTTTAGGCCGCAAATGGCTGGCGTTTACCTAGCCTTTAGACACGGCTGTCATTGAGAATGGATGCCCTAAGACATTGATACTGAGGATAACATGCATACATGTCACCTTGCGAGACCTCCGAACTGGATAAGAATCCGGACATCTTATTCCGTAACCACATAAAGCATGACAGGACATTGGTTTACTTTTCACAAAAGCATTTTTAGGCAACTGATCTATCCTTATGGTGGGGGTAAGAGAGACGAATACCCACCGTAAATGTCCTTCCGATGAGGACGTATCAGATCTGAATATCATGCCCAGATATTCTTATGGAATTCAGTGGGGATGCGCATATCGCCCGTCAACAGGTCCTACAGAATTAACCTTTTAACCTGGCATTAGGTTTAAACACAAGTTGCCCAGTTATGCACTGTGGTGTGGGAGGATTGGTCAACAGTTTAAAGAAATAATAATTAAGATATGTTTTCACAGTGCTTTCCTACCGTGGCAAAGGTAACTAACTACTGAGTATCCGAAGATACCAGGGAATGTGTGTGACACCACACCCTGGTCATCACCGCTCGGAAACCCCAATAGTTTCCAAGGATCGGATCAGTCCATGGAGAGGATAGGGACATCCAAACAATTAAGAAGCCATAAGGCTTAGCACAACATGAAGAGAGACAATATCTTAGAAATATGAGGCCCTTTAGGTATGTTGGCCAATCTTATGCAAACTTGCCAGAGTGTCGGGCTATATTATCGCAACAAACTGAAAAGAGGCCTACACTACGTGTTTCCTAATGAAGAGATTGTCTCTACACATATTAAAGCTATCCTATCGAGCTGAATAGAAAAGGCTTTTAGTCGGTAGCATGCTGGGCTAAACTGAGTTATAGCATGGACAGCGACCTCAGTGAAAAATTGTTGGTGGCGGGAGAAAGTGCTGCATATATAAATGTTGCTGTATAGTGTTTCCAACGTGCGCTGCAGTCCTATATTTTTCTACAAATAAACAAAACATATGAACTGATGGCCACTTGCCATATATACACTAACCAGAACAATCAATGCAATGTGAAATGTTCAGAATAATATATATATATATACCTACTAAGGTGTGGTTGGCAAAAACACCTTCCAGAAAATAAGAATAACTATAAACAGACACAGAAATTATAACTAGCGGTCCTACGACCGTTAAGGTGCCTTTTCGTCATCGGGACCGTTTATACAGATACCATATAATTATCAAAGATGTAATTAATGGGATAATTAAAATGGCAGGTATAGTTACTTGAATAATCGGTGGCCATTCTTAAGCCAGCGCTATCGTGGTACTGAAATTTATACGTCACTCTTGGTTTGACGTGAGTTGATGCGTTCACTGGAAGCTGGAAACTGGCATGCCGGTTTCCGCAAACAGAATTCCTGCAAGCACCCCATGATGGGAGCGGATCGAACTCAGGAATGTAATCACGATATATAGAATGTCTAATGAGTAGTCAGCATAAAAATACGATAACATTACTGCTATGATGAAAGTTCCCGTCCACCGATGGTACAAATGGAAGTTGCCAACAACCCGATCATGAGCGGGGGTTGTTGAATGTGGATGAAGATACATAACTAAGCTGAATGGTGCAGGGTACGTCTGACAGCTCTGAAGATGTACCGGGCAAAGATTACTTTGCTGCGGTCAAAAAGTTTTAGATAAACCTAGGTATTTCGCTCTGTAATGGCCGAGCCCGTGGGCGGGACAGAGTTACTTTAGAGCACAGATGACCTGTCGGATGCTGCCGTAACATTGATCAAACCATTGTCGAATTCAACTTTTCGTTTGAAATATCGTACTCGTGACTGACAACAATGCGGGCATCCTGCTCTCTTAATACTATCGAGTGTTATTATGTGTAAATGATGTATGTACATTTTGGTCGTTATCATATGACGTCATGGGAGAGGGAAGGGGAGGAACATTGGCCAAATGTTCCTCCCGTGACACGTACTGTAGATGGCTGTAGTGCAATCCTTATTTACACATGATCAGTTCTCCCGTAAAAAAGATAATAAGGTGTGTGCGGGAGATCTGTTGGCTATTGTTTGTTGACGATAATGTTGTTGTCGGGATATCTGGGCTGCTGTATGATGCCAATGTTAAAGCGAAGTGGGCGCATTCCAGTTTTCCAAGCTGGTGAATGCCGAGTCTGTTGTTATTGCGGGAGGTGGAGGTTTATGGGAGATATTATTTCTCCCGCATCGTGTGTGCTGGAACTGTTGCTGGAGTTGTTATGTCTCTACTGGGAATTAATTAATACCAGAAGGTGCTGCTAAATGATATTGCTGCCGGTGTTGAATGTCTCTGTTACGCTGAGTATAACCAAATACATATGTGATGTACGCGTAATGATAACTTGATGTATCCAGCCTTGAGGGCATGTGTGTTCTGTATGTGATGACGTTCTGTCTGTGGTGTGATGTCCTGACTGCTCACGGGGGAGCATGGTAGGCCAAATGGATGAGTTGCACTCCAATCAAGGAAATAATTTTGAGAGCCGGCTCATATCAGAGCTCTGCAAATTGTTTCATATCGTCAAAACAAGGACGACTCCATACCATCCCCGGAGTGATGGGGCCTTTGGACAGGGGGATGTGGTCATCTCCCGTTACACAATGGTTTGTGTCCTGTTGTAGCTTTTAGACACCGGGAAAATTCGAGCCGAGATTCTGCTGAACACGCTGCTTCCCTGCCCACTGCGGGGGGGGGGGAAGTAATGTTGGTCGGTGCGGTGTGGGATGTCACCTCCTCTTTTGTGGTGGGACTATGGAAAAGGGTGTCCCTAGGGAGTGACGTGGTTTCGCGATTTTGGAAAGTGGTCGGGTGCACCTCGTTGTATGGTTTTCCAGTTCTAGACACGCCAAGGCTTCATCTAGCCTCTTCACTTCCATGCTATTCATCATATGTTCCACCCCACGGGAAGCATGGCTTGGGTCAGCCTCAGCTTCCGCTTGTGGCAACTATGATGGGGTGCATAGCATGAAGCGGGCGGGAATGGGAAGATATCGGAGGAACAGCTTTTCCATCCAGTCCCTTGGACAAAACAAACAGAAAGTTCTTCAGATACGGCTTCCCAGCTCGAGTAGACCAGAGCCGAGGAGGGAGAGGGCGAGTACGTATCTCGTCATTGTCGTCAGCGTTAGCCGTTTGTTCACCTGCATTCTGGCTTGGTAGAAGTGGGAGTTGAACTGGCACTGTGGTGCTCTGCGCTAACCGTGAGAACACTATTTTCTGTAGAAATATCTGTCTGGGTAGCGGTGTCACGAGAAATGCCCAGTCCAAGCTCTGGTGCTGGGTCGTCACTGACACATGGTTTAAGCCAATCGAAGTGGATGGCTGAGGTCAGACCATCCGATGCACAGATATGGTAGGTCACATCCAACATCTTACCTACTACCACATAGGGACCTTTCCACTGGTAACTCAGTTTACTTGGCACATTTGCAGACCGTCATGAATCGTGTACCCAAACCCTCCTTCCTGCTTCATATGGGTCTCCATGCACCATCCGGTCATGCCACGTATTATCCGCTGGTGTGCAGTGGATAGTGTTTCTCTCACTAACTCATGGGCTTGTTCTATCCACTGACGCAAGATTTCAACATAGAGAGATGGTGAATCCTTCTCTCCTGGTATCTGGGGCATGGCCAGATCCAGGGGTAAGGCTAATTCATGGCCTAATATTAACCAAGCAGGGGTATGATCTGTTCCGGAATGTACTGAAATGCGGTAAGCATTTGAGTACATATGGGAGCCGTAGATCCCAATCTCTACAATGAAGGCGTGTTTCCTTTGTAAGCATCTCCGCGAGAGTTGTATTGAATCTCTCTACCATCCCGTCACTCTGGGGATGGTATGGAGTCGTCCTTGTTTTGACGATCTGAAACAATTTGCAGAGCTCTGATATGAGCCGGCTCTCAATATTACTTCCTTGATCGGAGTGCAACTCATAAGGCATACCAAAACGGCAGAACACATTGCCTGCCAGGATCTTCGCTATGGTGGACGCTTCTTGGTCTGACAAAGCAAATGCTTCTACCCACTTCGTAAAATAGTCTTGCAATACGAGGATGTATTTATTTCCGTCATCCATCGTATTCAAGGGTCTGAGCACGTCAATAGCCACTCACTCCCATGGTGCCCCAAAAATCTTAATTTGAGATGGGGCGATATGGTGCTGGCCAACAGCGTGTCTTTGCATGGGATAAATTTGACAACCCATGCCTTGACACTATTGCGAATACCGATCCAGTGGAATCTTGATTTGATACATGCAACAGTCCTCTCCACGGCCAGAGGACCGATGTTATCATGTAGTTCTTTGAATATGAGGTTACAATAACTTTCCGGGACTACCAGACTGTTATTGAAGTAAAGAACGTTATTTATCAGTTGACATTCTTTGAACCTTTGGTAATAATATTTTGCGGTGGTGGATAGTGGCGTTACCGATTCCTCAGGAGGACGTACCCCCTCCTGGATCCACGCATATATGTTACATGTCTGCACGTCTGTTGTTTGGTGGTTTGCAATTTTCTCCGGATTTCACTCTGCGCACTTCAATTCAGGGAGCTCCGGAGATGGCTGTGTTGACTGTGTCACGGTGGCGGCCTTTTCATGTTCAGCCAGCGCGCCAACTCTACTGAGGGCATGCCATGCAATATGCCAGGACGGTGAACATCGTTGAAGTTATAGGCCTGCAGGGATTCCTGCCATCTCGCTTCCTGACCCTCCGGATTTTTAGGTTCCTGAGCCAGCGTAGTGAGGCATGGTCTGTATGGAGTTTAAAGGGGCACGCATACAGAAAGTGTTTATAGTACTTGATGAAATATACTGGCACTAATAGTTCTCGCTTGGTGGTTGTGGATTTTCTCTCCTTTTTATTCAGAGTATGTGAACCATAACCCAATACCTGCTCCGTTCCGTCTTCTGTGACCTGAGATAGAACCATACCGATAGCGTAAGCTGACACGTAAGTGTCTAAGATGAAATCGAGGTTTGGATTAGGATGAGCAAGAATCGGAGCCTTCACACTAACTCGTCCACCCGAATGGTCGATCTTTTTCAGTGATCTTGTAGAGGGTTGAAGCAATCTCGCCGAAATGACGGATATAACGGCGATAGTACTGGCATAAGCCACGAGAAGTTTGAGTTTCGAATTGGCAATGCGGAAACGTGATAGCACGGTGTCCAAATTGATTAAGGTTTGCTCAAGCATTGGTCCGAAGAGTATTACGTCATCAATGTAAGAGAGACAGATTTCCCATTGCAGGGTGGTTAATACCTGCTCAATGAGTTGTTAAAAAGTTCCGGGAGCGTTACACAAGCCGTAGGGCATTTTGCAAAACTGGAAAAGACCATCCCTACAAACGAATGCGGTCTTTTCCATGTCAGCCTCATCCATGGCCACTTGCCAGTAACCGCTAGTTAAGTCAAGGGTACAAAACCACTCGGCTCCGGACAAGGAATCCAAGGCCTGCTCTATCCGAGGTAAAGGATAAGCATCCTTGACGCTAAGATCATTAAGGCGGTGGTAGTCAATACAAAACTGCAAGGTTTCATCCTTTTTGCCTGCTAGTACTATTGGGCTAGCCCATGGAGATGCTGAGGGTTCGATAATACTGGTCCGGAACATGTCGTTCACTTGTTGATGTTCTTCCACTTCTCTATGAATGGGGAGACATCATATCGGTTAATGTACGGGGCGAGTATTGCCTGTGTCGATGGAGTGTCGTACAAGATGAGTTTCTCTGAGATCCATGTCTCCGGAGGAAAAACTATCGCGATATTTGTACAGTAGTGTCCGAATTTCGTGTATCTGTGATTGCTGTAATCCAACTGTGGCACATAGATATAAATCATATAAGTGTTCGGGTAAATCATCAATCATATGCTGTGGTGTGTCGGTAAGTGTAGGTGATTCCAATGAGATTGTGTCCACTAAATGGTCGTAGCATACTCCTGGTTCAAGATTGGTGGGATCTGCGGTACCATTGAACACCCTGAAGGGTATATGTTCCCTATTAGTGGTGTCTCTTATCATGCGGGGACTTGCGCATTGAGAGGAGATCATGCAATCAGGGTCGGGTTCCATCATGGCGATGTGATTGTTGCTTCCTAACTGTGGTGTGGTGGCCCATAAGATTTGTTCTTGTCCCGGCTCAACTGTGGCGGTAATTGATAATATAACCGCACACGTGTCATATAATGACGATGCCGGTCCAAGAGGTATTCGTCGGCCATGATTGTCGAGTTCCTGTTGTTTGCAATGTATGATGGCTTCGCTGGCACTGAGGAAATCAGAGCTAATGAGGGCATCGTTGTGAATGGAGGCGATGACAACTCGCTGTATGAAGTGCATCTCCTCTATTTGGATGAGTAGATTGACTCCAGCGGCTATGGGCACATCAGCTCCCGTAGCTGTCTATAGGTAAATGTTTGTAGGCTTAAGGGAAGGCTTTTTATGAGCTGGGATGCTCTCATATAAGCGCTTGTTGAATACCGTGATTGAATCGCTAGTGTCAACAGTGACACTGGTGGAAACACCGCTAAACAGAGAGGCATATTTGTATATCACTTTGCGGTGTACCTGTGGAAGAGGTTCCAATGACACTAACTGCGACAATGGTGTCAGAGCGGAATCATTTTGTACATAATCGGTCTGTTTCCGAATGGCTTCTTTTAATGTAGTGGATGGTTGAGTGAGGAAGTGGCCAGTCCGTCGTCGCCACTGCTGTGAGGGCTGCGGCGAAGGCAGGGCTGGGGGTAGCAATGTTGAGGGAGATCTTGCTGTTTCTGGGTACGCATTATTAGTGTAGACAGCGCTGCGTGCGTGATGACGGATAAGCTCTACTTGTGCGAGCCATTTCTTGCAATGCTTCCTTGGATGCTTTGGCGAAGCTCAGAAGAAACACTGACGCCGCCATGGACGTGTTTCTCCCCGTCCACGTCAGCGTTTGCGAATCCATGAGGCAGATTGAACCGTTTCTCCTGAGTCGCTGCTGTATGTAGATATGGAAGATGATGTTGTGATGGACGGTGTTTTGCATACCACCAAGGGACACAGAAAATTCAGTGTCTTGGTGGCAGGACGTGGTGCTTGCAAAAACGTTGTTTCAGTGGAGGTGCTACTACCTACCAACGCCGTTTTACAAAGGAAATAAGGCTTGTTATGTGCATAGATAGAGGGGGTGGCGATACTGCGGATGTGGGAGCCATCGTAGGCATCAACATATGTGAAGCCATGCGTTTTGGTGTAGGTGCAAAAGCTGACGTTTTTGATAATTATTGGCCACCAAACGTCGTCGTACGTCTTCTATGCCTAACTTCATATTTAATTTTTAGAGACAAGAATTCTTTTAGTCTGCAAACGGCTGGCGTTTTCCTAGCCTTTAGACATGGCTGTCATTGAGAATGTAATTAACGGGATAAATAAAATGTCAAGTATAGTTACTTGAATAATCGGTAGCCATTCTTACGCGTGGGCTATCGTGTTACTGAAATTGATAGGTCATCCTTGGTTTGACATGAGCAGATGCGTTCCCTGGAAGGTGGAAAGTTCCCGCATGCCGGTTTCTGCAAATAGGATTCCCGCTAGCAGCCCATGACATGAGCGGATCGAACTCAGGACTCTAATCATAATATATAGAATGTCTAACGAGTAGTCAGCAAGGAATACAATATACATTACTGCTATGATGAAAGTTCCCATACACCGATGGTACGGATGGAAGTTGCCAACAATCCGATCATGAGTGGGGGTTGTTGAATGTGGATGAAGATACATAACTACGCTTAACTGTCCACGGTACGTGGAACATTAGTGCGGGATGGCTGAATAACCACTTTTTGGCGTGGCCAGCAGATCCGGCGAGTCATCCACCAAAGAACACCGCTGCCTCTACATCTGTAGAATCACATTTTCAGGCCAGGAAAGGCCTCACCACAAGTTCGTGTTCCGAGTTAGTTCTTAATATATTCGTGAACAATAACCAAAAGTTCCAAAAATGCTCGCGCAACAACGGGAGATACAAAATTGCTTTACTGCGGTGGGTTGGATTACTGCTGGCTACGGGAAAGAAACCGACAGAGACAGAAATGAGCTGCGTAATGCCTGTCTTGCTGATTGTAGCTGACACAGGTCCAATCTAATTGGGCCCTGGCCGAGGATGCTCTCGCGCTCTGGAATTCGTCTCCTTTTATACTACTCGTCACGTCATAGGTGCACGCTCCAACCAATCATTGGTCGAACAACAGCCAATCAGCGTGTAGCTAATAATAATGCAGGCGAATGTTCTAGAACATTCTAGAAGTTCTGCGTACACCTGTTTATGACATCACGGCAATACCTTAAAGTTAATCAAAAGGGTTTTTCCGTGGATAACTCAGCCATTTCTTAACCGATTTTGAAATGGTTTACAGATTTAGAAAGCCCGTCGAATTCTGATCTTGATTAATGCCAGATTCGCCGGGACCCGAGTTATTAAAAAGGATTACATTGTACGTTCTCGGTACACTAAAAGTGTCATCCTGTCTTGGTCGTAAATTACGCGCTCTGGCAAAAATAGTATTAAACATGCGCATGCGCACTATGTGTTTAACGAACTTAGTCGGGTTTTTACAACGCGATCTCTCTCATAGGCGCATATACGCTTATAGCTCTACCCAGGGGGGGGGGCATGTTCAGGGAACGAATCCAGGACAGTCGGCGTGTACCCAGCTTAGCTGGAATGGCTGGAACCTGACCGGTCGATCCGAACTACATTATTCAATAGCTGGTTCAATGGCATAGGAAGCCACAATTCTGCTTAGTTTCAAAATAGTCTACATTTTAATTCAACCATGAGGGGGGGGGGGGGGCACACCACCCACGTAATTGATACATTAAACATGACAAGGGTGCATGGGATGTCATTATTCATCAGCGATGATGGACACTGTTCGACATCAAAACAATAATGCACAGCCTACACCAATAGCGTTACACTGTGTGCACGCTGTCGGCCATTGTTCTCGTGTTGATCATCTCGTCACAACCTGACAGATACACATCAATCATTTGGGCAACTGAACAATTGCACTTGACTTCCTGACATATACACACCAATCATTCTGCCAACAGAACAATAGCACACAGATGCACACATGACCTCCGCGATCTCATTACGCACTACGCCTGCTAACACCAATTAAATCCCCATTAATCAAATGAATTATGCATTAATTAGCATTGTCACGCATAAGTGATTTAGAACAATAGCAGATAGCGAGTCCCTTGACTACTATGATAGTCATTGTAGGGCCCACTAATACTTCCAATGTAGGGAGAACTGCCTCAATCTCACGCAATAAGAGCATAGTGGGTGCTAATCTCACCTCACACGTAGTATTGCACCGATAGAGTATGGTTTATTTTATTCCATATCATTCGTATCATGTTGTATTCACGTGTCTGTATTGCAATTATCTGCTGGTTAATATCGCCAAAACGTTGAACAGTGATCACCACCATTTTGCCTCCTCAAGCGAAAGTGTGTGATGTCATGCAAATGCCAAGGCCCTACATTCTTTATTATGTAATAATCATGTCATTTAATATTTTGAAACTAATTTGACTGGAAGTTGTTACTGCCTATGGCGTGCGTGTGTGTATGTGTCTGGTCCGTGTGCGTGTGTGTGTGCGTGCGTGCGCGGGTGCGTGCGTACGCGCGTGTGTGTGTGTGTGTGTGTGTGTGAGCGTGCTGAGTGCGTATATGCGTGCGTGCGTGTGCGCGGGCGCGTGAGTGTAAGCTAATTGCTTTGATGAGTTATTCAGCAGCTTTCAAAGATTCTTCAAATAAACATGTGTTGACATTGCCAATGCTGCTTAGCACTTATCCCTGTTTACAGTTGACGTGTAGACCACCGAGATAGGGCGTCTAACGAGCATAAGATAGCAGGTCATAGCGTGTGAATGATATCATGGTAAATGTTGACAAACAACTACATGTCAGGCATAAGATGCTTAGACTGTGCTACATCCTATACATATGTATATATATATATATCTATATATATATATATATATATATATATATATATATATATATATATATATATATATATATATATATATATATATATATATATATATATATATATATATATATATGCGGGTAATTTGGACGTGCGTGAATACGGGTGTGCATGCTTGCATCTGTTGTATGGGTGCGTATGTGTTTGTGCGTGAACTCACGTAGCCAAGTTGCCAGTGGGTAGATAGATCATCATATGGATTGTAATCAATATTAGCTTTGATATTACCATCGGAGAGCCGAACTGTTGATTAACTTTTGATTAACTCTGGTATACATGTAATACGCCTTTGAGCTGGGGGCGCTCTAGATCAGCATCATATATCACAGCAGTGTCGCGAACAAGATGTCTACGCTGTGAAACCGTATCCTGTCTGCTTTGTTTTCTCAATCGTTTGGCTTCAATCTTAGAATTTCCAGTGGCAGCCGGCACTGGTGTCCTTTTTTTCGTTGGCCTCGGAATGAAGTCTTTATCTTTACTTAACTGTCTGGCCGCGGCAAGCCACCGTACACTAATCTCAATGACCAATAACTCTGGGCCTGTTGAATATTTTGAAAACAAATTGTCTGAAACGTGTTGGTGACTTAGCCACCAACAACTTTTAGCCAGATTGTGTTCATTACATACAAGATACCCAGAGTTAAGACCCAAGGATAATGCAGTCTGACGAAAATTCAACAGGCAGATAGTCAACATCGAACCGAAATACTTCGCTGATTGTGCATGGAAAAGATAAAGTCACGGACACTGATCCCATGGACACGTGTGTAATAAATAAAGCTATGCGAATGGAATGGCCAAACATTGACAATAATACAATGGCGGGAAGGATAGGGTTTGACTCGATGATGAAGCTGTGCCATTCGCTGCACTGGTAGATAATAATACAGTACGTTGTGGTTATAATGTGAACAGGTAACCACGGACTTAAGTCAGCGTTTTACGATTTACCAACTGAAATGTTGATCATGTGTAGAAATGCACTCGAGGAAAGGAAATGAACAGAGTAAAAGACGCATCTGTGCATAGATCGTTGAGTGAATCTGAGCTTTTGATGTAATACCGTTGTTGGCTTGCCTATCTCCATAGCAGCTTATGAAAAGAGTTAATAGAATTACATATGCTGTTTACCACTATTTGACAAATGCACAGCCTTATAATTTAGATCTGCGGGTGCCAATGATGGAATCGCCTAAACATTCCCATTCTCTGATCCACTGTATTGTCTCTATTGTCTTGAAATTAATTTGGTATCACTTGCTTTATTACTATATACAAATGCCCAGCGGACCATGACGTATGCCCACATCGTTCAGTATGTCAAACCACATTGTGTACTTGTAATTTTCAGATTAATGGCCGACCTTGTATAGTCTTGATGCGTGTACATTGCAACCATGTTGGTGTATTCTATTGATATGTAATACCTGGCTGTATCACTTTCCTACAATTCTGGGAGATTATATACGAAATTTAAGCAAACGCTAATCTAAGCGTCTCCCCTTGGTTTTCAATATCTCGCTGATCGCCAGTAAATGGATCCAAATATTGTGTTAATTAAACAGCCATTACCTGCAAACTAACACACATTTTGGAAATAGTTGTATTACAATGCAATGAGCTCCGTATACTATTAATGCATACTAATGTGTATACACACATTCTTTCATCCATATTTGTTGTGTTATTGTTGTTCTGGATTAATAGATTCGCGCACGTGGGTTTCTTACATTTGTTCACGGATCACTCAGATTGGCGGGAACTCAACAACTCTTAAATATGTCTAGAGGGTCACTGTGAATAGTGACACCAGGGTGCCGCGAACCCCCACACAGCCTCGAAGAACAAAGTCTAACAGAGCCGAGCGCTGAACAACAATAATTATTTTATAGGGCCAATATCTAATGAATTAATCAGTTTCCGACATCACGGTGATTCTGCAATGCAACAGCGCGCGAGCCTACTAAATAATGTGTCATTCTCTGAAATCTCTAAGTTCTGTTTATGTTTGCAATTTAAATACTTGTGAAATTCATAATTTGCATCTTTTTTAATATTCCTTGGCCGTATGCATAAGAAACGATGTTGAAGTGTGAGTATTGCCACACTAGAACCGTTTTATCGACATACATTTGTATAATACGTGTTGAGATTTACCAGGTATTGCGTCTTTAAGGAAATCAGTAACCACAATGGCAGTACAATGCACAGAAGGATCTGGATAATTGTATATTTAATCTTCCCAAACTGAATGTTCACACTCTCCTTCAGCACTTGTTGGCTGAAAAAAATGTCTAAATCGTGAATGTGAAGTACATGAAAATAATATTGGCATGTTCATTTGGTGTTGTTGAAGGCCGTTGATCTATTTGACATCAATAGTTTTCGATAAAATTGTTTTCAAAGGAAAGGCTGCTATTTATTTTAAACCTGCAAACGTAGTGTACTCCGTGCCCGTGCTTTAAAAATAGGCTACAGTATCAATAGCCATTAGAGTTAAAGCAAATTAGGCAAGTGTTAACTAAAATAGCCAATGAAAATTCAATGTAGCTCATCTACTTTGGACAATCTTAAATTCTCCTTTACACTGAACCCAAAAATTAACTGGAAAATAGACTTAATTACCACAGTGGGGCTTTGGGATGATTGCTTGATAAAGCATTGGAATTGTTTCAGAGAAATGCATTTGCGTTGCTGAATGTGTTTGATTTCATTTGAAATGTTGTTAATGCGTTGCCTTCAAGTATCTGAATCAGCGTGATTATGTATGGTATGAGGTTTGCAGCGATCGGACAGCTGCATAATTAAATTAGCATGTTTAATATAATCATGTGTGGGCGTCTGAATAATAGCCCATAATTAAACAATTGCAGAATCAGAGAGGTGGATACATATATGATGTGCCAAGGCACCATTCTCCTGTACAATACCATATACAGACAACATGCATATCCATTCATGTTAGCAAGTGAGTGCCATGGGCATACATATACTCATTGTGCAATGATTAGCAGATTTCCCAAATATAACTCTGCTAGGCAACAGGTAACATCATCAGCTGCAATCGCCAATACGCCTTTCGACCATTCAGCCTGTGTTACACATTTGATGTTCTGAAATAGTTTGCAGACTATCCAAATTAAGCATTCAAACATCCTTTGATTAAGGTTTCTGCGAGCAATCCCATGACACACAAAATAGTTTCATGTGCTGTGTGTTCTGATTGCAGACAGGCATAAACAGAGAATAGTTTGAGCAAGCCATAATGGGTAATCAAATCTAGCTTTGGTTGGCTGAGTCAATAGATCATCAGAATCTTGGGAATCTTTAATCTCATGTTGCAGTGGTAATTAAACTGGGGATTAGCTGTGTGCCAAGCCGGTAATATCCTAGCTATTGCCAACCATGGAGACTGAATGGCGTGGCTCTATCACATAGACGTATCTAATCATGGAATGAATCATGTCGTGTGAATATCAGTTACAATGCGTCAGCCATGGCGTAGGCTGTAATAAATACAGATACTATACTGTTATGTAATATATTTTGTGCAGCATATTTTGGAAATAATCTGAATTATTGGTAAAACTGAAACAACAGTCTCCTTCAAAGATGCAATTTGAGGGCATTCAGCCATATATCTGTTATGGATTCCTGTTACTGCAACACCATGATCGTGTCATTGAAAAAGGCATGATGGCTTTTAGAAATCAATGCGGCTCCGAACACTCCTACAAACCAGAAAATTATCTATTTCCAGATGAATAGGCGGAGTAACTAAAGTTGGTATGTGCACTATATGAAATGTGCACTATTCACCTAGAGAGGGCATTTATTAGCTAAAACTTTAGACGAGGACGGCCTCTGTACACAGCCTTTTAACTAGATCGTTGGCATGCACGGAGGCCTCATACCCATCGCACTAAATATGGTCACATGCTGAGTATCAGAAATAGCATACTATACATTGACTTATCTGCAATCCACATAGAATGAACTACCATTATCAAATAATGCACTTGTATCCTGAAATTCATAATGAGTATCTAAAATACACCATCACGACAGAACTGCCATACCGTCATAGGAATGTCAAGTTATCCGGGTCAAATATGTCAAATTTGACCCTAAGGTTATTTTAAGGCCATGACCTAGAACGTATGGTTATGCTATGAAAGCAAATCAACCCAGGTGTTAATTTGACCTCTATGACCGCAAAAGCCTGTCAATGATAAGTATCAAATGTGTTGATGATCAGATCAGCAGATTCAAGTTAACAGGAAATCACCCAAATTGGTGTAATTTAAATGGCTCGAATATTTATTATCAATGGATCAAGAGTTACAGGGATATTGTATGGTATCAGGACATCAGATCTATAAGACGAAGTTGAGATAAGAGAGATAGGGTATGGATATGGCTGCAACTCAAATTAGATTATTGGGATTGGATAATGGCAAACTATGGAGGTGGTCTCTCTGGATTGAACTTACGGCTCACATGTCTCTGCTTTTTGGCCAAACTTGATCAATAGTATCAATATACCAGAGATCAAGTTATGATCAAAATTCAGATATGTATGACTTGGTCAAAGGTGTGCGTTGCTCAGTCACTACCAGAGCTCCTCATTAACTGACCACAATAATATCGTTGATCTATCTAATAACGTTGAAGTCGTAATTGGAAGAATTGCGGCCGATTAACCCAGATATGGATCGATTCAAATTCTAGCAATTAAGGTTAAACAGTTCCAATCTCTCTTTCAAAAGACAAGAGCTGCTTAAGCTTCTTTGCCAGAACCGGAAAATCAGCTCTGGGAATGATACTATTTGATGGTTATCTGCATGCGGTAGAGAAAATTCTGTAAATGAAACTATGAAATCATTACATAGACAACGGGGTAGATGAATTGATATTGATATAGTATGAATGGAGTAGGGAACTAAGGCTGTATTTATCATATTTTAAAAGCGGCAGTGATGCGTTATAAGCACGGACATAGAAACTGAATACATTAATACAAAAATAAGCGGAAAGAAAATTATTTTTGGAAATTTGATGATTGAAATTTTAATCCATCAGCCCTTAGTTTTAACCAAGGGTTACTTTATTAAAGAGGCACTCACCAAATAGCATAGCAAACTTATAATCAATTTGAATGCATATTTTAATTCAAGGAGAATACATTACAAGTGCAATGGCATTTTAATAGCGAGCTGACCGCTAGTTGGTAGGATACTAATAATAACATTTATTGGATAATTCAAAAGGCTGATGAACCATTCAACCAATCTATAAATTACGTTATGAATTCGTTGATTGGGCACCCAGACCGTAGAACTAGAAACTAACTAAGTGTACATGATGATTGCTGAATGACTGTCGGTTATTTGAACTTGGACAAGTGACGTAATAACAACAAAATGAAACAAATATTCAATCAATTTAAATAGAAATATTTCAATGATAAGTATGAACATTTACTTATAGAATATTTTGACATTTGGTTACATAAGTAAAAATCTTAACACCGCGCGAGTTGGCCGGGGTGTATGGTAAATAATTTTGAGAAATCACTGTTAAAAGGTTAGATACCTTGAATATGCTGAATACAGAAGTCCGGTCACAGAATGAAGGCGAACAGATGAAGATCCGATCAGTCGAGGCGTCGGGAGTGAAAGCACACGTGAAGAAGTGGATGACGAACCCGGAAGAATGTTCTGTATTCCGAAATAGAAACGTTAAGGTCGAAGACACTGAGGTGATTCGTGTGATAACTCGGCTTAGTTACCGATGCAGAAGATCGAGGCCGAAAGTTTGCGGAGAATCGAAAAGATGACAGAAATTGCTAATAAAGTCTGAACATTTACGGATGAAAGCGTCATAAAGATGACGAGATTGATGACATCACAGGTAGAAAAGATAGACTTCTACCCACCCAAACAAGGCACAAGGTTGCGCTTGCTTTGGGATTTGGTCTGAAGGTGATTAGATTGATGCCGTCCCGGGTGGAGAATTTAGACTACTACAAACCCAAGCAAGGCACCTGGTTCCGCTTGCTTTGGGATTTGGTTTGACGGTGATTGGATTGATGACGACATGGGTAGATAAAATCGACTGATGGCTGGTGACGATGATTGCATTGAGACGACGACAAAGAGGAGACGACACAAGCACACTATTACTTTAACATGTTTACATGGTGAGTTCGTGGACTCTTGAAAATAAGCGGCTCCTAGATGACGTCTGAGCCGCTTAGAGATGTTTCGAACTGATGAGTGAGAGTTGGCGATATTCCCACCAAACACTGGCATGTGATTGATGAACGAGCGCATGGTGTGATGTATAAATGCGCCGACGTTCATATAATGCCTAAAGATGGTGACAATCTTATCATATACAAATTTGATAAAACTCATAGGAAAATAGAATCTCAAAAATAATAATTATACAAGAAATGTTAATAATTATAAAATTAAATTGCCCAATATAATACAATCTATAGGAACTATTTTCCAATCATAACGGCGCCAATCAATGCATGTGTCATGTTAATTTCCAAGTAATATGATGCCTGGTCTACCGTACACACACCGACTTCAAAAACACTAGATCGATCAATAGTTATATAGTGGGATAGACTTCGGCCGCTAGGGCAGATCGTACACTTCTATAGTCTATAGTCTGTGTGGTAATCAGTTACAGCCAGGAGCCTAATTAGCATATGAATTGGGAACTATCTGAGCAGATGTTTATTTCATAATCATAGGTATGGAATACATGGACAGTGGAGCGGGAATAAATGGTAATACTGGATTAATCCATCATATCCATGTTCCCTAGATTAATTAAATCATTAATAGTCTGACGTCATACATATACTATGACCTCACACATGATAGATTATTGTAGAATTGTATCTCACTTAAACCTTACGACACTGATGCCAATTCTCTATTGTTTACTGCTTCACGAGCAAAGAAACCGGTGTACGTTTTCAAAGAATTTTGCTGGATGATGTTTCTGTATATAACTTAATAAAATTTATAATTTTGACGTTAGAGTGGCAAGCGTTAAAATAGTAGATACACGAGTATGGCTTACATGCTATGGTCATCATCATCAACACTGGGTGTGATGTCTATTAAAGCAAGGATTTCAAATGATAATATTTCAATTAACAGAACTACCATTGATTATTTTCTTTATTTTTACAGCGCACACTGACGTTGTGCTAACATATCTGCTGTATGACTACGATGATGCGCGAAAAATCTAAGTGGAGACACACCCGCAATATCCTTCGTTAAGGATGCATTAAGTGCATTCAATAATAACTAATACACCCATTAATAAATGCACACCAGGACATTGATTGCGCATTGAGAATTTTGGAAGAGGTCCGTCCTATCCATACTGGGTAAAATGACTGAAAAGCGTCAACAATCGTTGCAACATGTTTGGCATACTGCCTAGTCATGGCCAGAAATAGTATACAATGCATAATTGTTGTGTTTGAATGTATACTCATTTTCAGTGCATGGTGCAATTGTGCC